>JACCIX010000841.1:0-78893 GCA_025506515.1 Flaveria trinervia
ATTATAGAAGAATTCAAGAGAGCACACAACTCAAAGACAACCCCTCAATCTATACTTGAGAACAAAATGATCAAGAAGGGGATGTTATACAAGAGACTTGAAGATCTTCAAAAGAGTGAACTCCAGTTGTTGCTAGAAGGCTCTCATCCAGATGAATTCACATACAGAGAGATCACAACTGTTGAGTTAAAAAATGGGAAGACAGTACGATATCTGTCTGAATATTATGGCCCAGAGTTCTTCTTTGAGGGAGAAGTAGAAGAACTCACCAAGGAGGAACAAGTTGTTCTCCTTGAGGCCTATGCAAGAGAGTCTTACACACTCATTAATGGGAATTAGGTTTCGTGGTTGGGACAAGACTCTGTGTCCAGTTTCCCCAAGACAGAGTTCCCTTCCATACTTAGCCAATCAAAAGATCAGAAACCTTTTCCTGGCCTGTGCTTACATGATTACCTCTGAAGCTGATCAAGAGCGTGTTCCTGCCAAAGAATAAGTGGGATCATCAACAAACTTAGAGGTTTTGGCTTCATTGGTTCAGGGGGAGTTGTTGGACCAAAAGAACCAATGAGCCTCATCAGAAAAACCTCTAAGTCCCACAGACATTACAACTGCTAAAGAAGATCACAACAGCTGAAGACATCAGCTGATTACAAGGTCTGAAAACAAGATCTGAAGATTTCTACTAAAGACAAAGTCTGAAAGTAAAGTACTGGAGAAAAAGTCTAAAAGTGAAGTACTGAAGACAAAGTCTGAAGCTATCAGCTGAAGACAACGTCTGAAGTAAAAGTCTAAAGAACAAACACTGAAGACAAAGACTGAAGACTAGAGTCATCAGTAGTTGTCACAACAGCTGAAGTTATAACTTCAGTAGTTATGATGGTTTTCCTTTTCAGTACTTGTAATTTACTTTTTCAGTAGTTTATAGTTTCAGTAGTTTTATGTTTTTATACTTAGCATTCTCTGAGATGTGATCAGTTGTTGAGAACATTCTTAGTAGTTTGCATAGTTTCAGTTGTTTGTATAAATCTATTAGATGTCACTATCAAGTGACATCAGCAGACGTCACATTCCTTATATAAGGAATGTTGACCTAGTTGTAATGTGTGACATTCAGCCACCACGAAAGTATTTGAATGAAATATTCCTTTTGCAGAATTCTCTCTCTCTATAACCGTGTGCTTTTCTATTGAATATCAATTGAGTTCTTGCTAAATTGTCTAATTCATTGTTCGAATTTCCGCTGCAATCTACTCTAATTGATCAAACTTAGATCTCTGATCCTAACATGGATTCTCTGGGAGGCAAGTGGGTCCCATGTCTGAAAGGACACTCCAACGGATTGTCAGTGAAATTAAGGCTGACATCCGGATAGGGAAAAGGAAAGAGATGTATAGAAGGGTAAAAGGGATGACTTCACTGCTACCACCCAACCATAACCCGAACCTTCACCCCTACCATTCACCATAAACCTGAACCTTTCACCCCTGAATGCAATCACTACCCTCACCTACTCCCTCACCTCAACCACCCAAACTTCCCATCATCCAACCCAAAACACTAGCCAGAACCTCTAAACCTAAACCTACCTAATTACCATCCAGACCATCCCCTCAGCCTTCTCAACATCTCTCCCTTGAGGAGTTTAAGGCAATCAAGACGAAGCTCGTGGACTGCACTACTCTGAGCGAAGTATCTTGTGTAGAAGACTCTGTCAACATCACCTTTGTTGATGGTTCTTCAAGTTCCTTCACAAGAGATAAATTCCTTGATTTTCCTAGAGGAACTTTGGACCAGGCTGCGAGACTTCTAGGACTCAACTCAGACTCTTTGCATGATGAAAAGAAGAAGCTCAGAAGGAAAGTAGTGACTCTGCTGGATACAAAGAAAGAGGACAAGATTCCCAGTCAACCTCTTGTGCCTAGAAGGAAGATAATCCAGTGGAGGTTTAATGAACCTTCTCACAACTTTGTTATGGAAAGAGAGAATGGTGAAGTCAATAGACTCAATGCAACCTCTCTGCTACACTCTAGAAGGTTTGGCATTACTGAGCTAGCAGAGAAGCCATTATCTAATCCCCCCAACTCTGAAACTGCTGCACTCATTAGAAATCATCTCAGCAGTCTTCATCTAGCTGAGTTAACTGCAAAGGCAAAGATTGAAGAAGAGTTGAAGTTGAGAAGAAAGGAAGACAAGGAAAGATCTCCCACCAAAGGTACTGCCTTTCTACAGATGGTGGAAGGTCCTAAATTGGAACCTATAGTTCGATAGGAATATAACTATAGTTCCCATCAACTTACTCTTTTCAGAGGGCAACAACAAAGGGTACATGTTATCCAAGGTGACAGACTGGATTTCCTGTCTACCAAGGATCTATACAAACTTCTCAACACCACATCAAGGAAGAACAAGGAGACAGACAAATATTTACTCTCCTTGGTGCTGAAAGTTTTGAGAAGTCGAGACAAGTGAAGTTTTGGTAGCATCAGCCTAGGGGGAGTTTGTTGGATCAAGAAGAAGGCTAATGCAACCAAAACTTTTTCACTTAAAGTTTTTTTGGTGCTGCATGCAAAAGGCATCCGAAGCTTAGCATGGAACTTCTGAAGGTTGTAGAGTTCTTCCGAAGACAAAATGAAAGATCAACTTTCGAAGATAGAACTCTACTTCCGAAGACAAGTGCATACTTCCGAAGTTCAAGACTTAGAAGAATAAAGTAAAGACCACTTTCGAAGTATGATGAAAAGAAGAAGTCTCCAAGCTTTGGAAGAAGCAGCCTCTTCCAAAGTATAAGTGGCTTCGGAAATACAAACTCTTCCGAAGCCATTTAACCTTCGGAAGACACTACTATGAACCAGTGGACACAAGTATGGTCTCTGACACTCCGCTGCAGACTTCTGATACAGCATGGCTTCTTCCTAAAAAACCATGTTGTTGACCATACTTTATTCCACTGTTCACCTTTTCATGATAGTACATGTTACCAACTTTAGTTGGTGACAAAAGGTAAGTCATAGACATGTCCTGACTACCAAATCTCAGATAAGACTTTATCCGAGATACCTTAATCTTTAGTCTTGTAGTATAGACTTTAGCTATAGGATTCCAGCTGGTATCAAAGTATATCCGGCTGTAGATAGTATTATATATAGGTTCTCCTTGTAATTCATAGATACACAGATCATCTGCTTGTAAGAGTCTTGTATTTTGAGTTGAGAATCAATATATAAAAGTATCTTGAAAATTCTCTTTCTGTGTTCTTAGTTACTTTATATATTGTGATCAACTCCTATTGATTCTTCATATATCCGAGTGCTGTTGTAGGTGAGTTTGAGTGAAAACTTTGGGTTTAAGTGACAAACACCGATCCTGCAAAGTGGATACTAGAGCTTGAGGAGCAAACCACTCCCATCTCTTCAAGGATCCATGCAGAGGTTCCTTATGTTCAGCCTGATGAGCTCACAAGCCCAACTGTCTTAAGCCTTCACTCTGAGTCTCAACACTCAGGTGAACAACCTTTAGGGGACAGTTACCATCCCCAGCTTTTAGACTTAAAGCACCTAATTCCCAACCTTTACTTCTATACAGATGAAGACTTAGGTTTCAGTGAGTACCATGAGTCTCTCTAATCCTCCCATATTCAAAGAGAGATGAGTGGTCCCGAGTCACCTATGTCTAGCCCACATCAGTCACCTATTACTAAGGTGAATACTTATGAACTTATTCAAGAAATCCATATTGAAGAGCCTCTCACTTCAGAAAGTGATTACATTATTCAAACTTCAACCATGGCAACTCAGCCCATTAACACTTCAACTTAAGTTGTCAATGAGCATAGGAAAACCAGCAGCCAAGAACTCCATGCTGGTGGTGAGAGAGAAGATTTTGGTCTAGTTCTCTCATCCCCCATGATTTTTCTGATGAATATGAGAGGAATCTAAGGAAAAAGGTGCAAAAACTATCAAAATGATGCACCTACCTAGTCTCCAAGGTTAGTCATCTGAATCTCAGGTGACTACCCTGCATAACAAGGTCAATGATCAGATATCTTATCTTAAGGAAAACTAGCTAGGAGACTTTTAAGAAAAGCTTAACTTGAAACAGAAGAACCTATGAATGTGATTAATCTAACCTCTATCTCACCTATGCAAGTGGGTGATGCTACCAAAAAGGGGGAGAAAGTCATCCCAAACACAGAACCTGGGAGTTCTTCTCAGAGCATAGACATTAAGGACTCGTCATCTTCACTTGTCACTATCCATTGATGTGGACTCTATAGACTCCTTCATTCAGAGTCTTTTTGAGGAAGGTATACCAAGGGAAGTTTCATCCCACTCTATAGACTCCTTTATTCAGATGTGGACTCTATCTTGTCAAGAGAAACAAAGGAAGTAGAGGATGCAAGGATACTTCTCAAAATCAAAGAGGAGAAGAGATAAAGAATATTCTACAAGCATGTTCCCACTCTCTCCCCAGTTCAAGAAAATCATGTACAAGAGGCTATGGCTCCACAAGAACCTCAGGCAGATAAAGAAACAAATAGGCAAAACATGATCAACTACCTGAGTGCCACAGGTCTCTACCAGGCATCTGCACTTCTTCCATTGTCCTTTAAGTACATAGAGTTTGAGTATCTCAAACAACTTGAGCTTGAAGTACTTAAAGAACAAAAAGTAACAAAAAGTAACAAAAAGAAAGATGAGGGAAGATGTTGCAAGGTCAAAAGCCATCATCTAGAAAAGCATGAAGAAGTCTATTGATAGACAAAGGATGATGAGCTTGTTGAAACTGTATGGATTCTCTTGAAGGAGACTTGGCCCTATGTCTCTATCCACAATAGATGAGCACATCAGGTTATTATGCAGAAGATCAAAAGAGGAGAGCTACTTGACTTACACTCCTATTAAAGTGAATTTCTTCCTAAAGTGGAGGTTAAGGTTGAACAAAGAGAGACAACACAACCTAAACCTCCTGCTGAGCCTCAGCAAGCTTCATCTTTTGATCCACAACTAGGTCAAACTCCCTCTCCTTCTGAACCTGTGAGGGAGGAACAGCCAACTAAGCAAGACAATACTGTTCAACAGGTGTTGGAGACCAGCCTTCTCAGTTAAAGTCATCAAAGAGGAGGAAGAGGATGGCTTCTAGACCAAAGTCAAAGAAGAATAAGTCTAAACCATCCACCTCCATACTTCAAGGTGAGTTAGATCAACCTGAGGAAGTGCATGAAGAGGCAGCTTAATCAACTCCAATTCAAGTGACTCATCTTGCTTCTGAGAGACCCATCCTATCCTGGACCTTTATAACTAATCTAGAAAGATGGCATGTGATTAGATATCAAGTTTGTGAGAATATCTACACATGGCAAGACTTATTCAACCTACCTCTGCATGATCTCTTTGAGATGAGAAGATACTATGAAAGTCTGAGTGATCCTGGCCATCTAATGAAGAAGGGCCTGGTCATTATCATGATGAGGACTGATAACTGATGAAGATCCTCAAATTTTTTGGTAGCATCAGCCTAGGGGGAGTTTGTAAGGATTCTAATTAGTCTGATGCAACCAAAACATTCAAATATCCAAAGTCTCTCTACATGCATGCACTAAAGTACTGAAGTAGAAATGCTTTGGAAGTTTTATACCTTGCACTAGAAATATTCTAAGTGTAAAATCTTCTGGAGCCAAGCCCGACGTCTTCAGAAGCCAAAAATGAAGTCTTCTAAAGCTTTAAGACAAAGCCTTCCGAAGCCAAAGAGTAAAGACAGATTTCTTCTGAAGACTTTTATGAACATGCCTTTATCTGATGTGCTTTACCATAAGCTTGTCACACCCTTAAAATCCACGTACAGAGTTTTACAGCGAGGCGTGTGAACAAACCAGGATCACAGTCAATAGTTACTCAGAACGACTCTATATGCCATAATTATAATAAAATCAACCAAAGTATAAACTTTAAACTGTGCGGAAGCGTTTTGTAAAACAACACAAAGAAATAAAATGTATACTATGGCAAAACATGCGCCAACCAAAAAAAGTAAACATTAACCATTAAAATAATAAAGATGTCTTGAAGACCGAGTCTTAGAATGCAAGTGAAACCATGTAGTGCTCCTAATAGAAAGCAAGCTAATGACCTGAGAATAGCATACTAAAATGTCAACACAATGGTTGGTCAGTTCAAGAGTGATATTCAAATATAATCAGTTTAATAGTAGAGATATAAAAGTAGTGCATTGTAATAGACAGCTAGTCCATTACAATAAATAATAACTCATAGTGATTTCGCAATTGAAGCTGACTGTGTTACGTTGTTGCCTCCTGTCACGACTTAACAGGTCGTGACAATGTTCAATAGGACAAATTGCACCAGGTTGACCTCGAGTCACACAGGTGGGGCTCGTCAGACCCAATAGTACTACCCAAATTTCCCCGCTATTCAATATTAACAATTCGAAAGTGTGAGGACTTTTCCATGATATCAACACTATATTAATATTATACACACTTGAATATATAAAGCTTTGTGATTTACCAGTATGCTATCCCCCCAAAAGAGATTAAATAAAGAGTGGGGCATGAACTCACCTGATGCGTGATAGACACTTAGAGTTTTACTTTACAGACAGAATGGACAAACAACCCTTCAAAGGTTACATAGATCATATAAGTACGTCAGTACGTGCAAACAGAAACAGTGAAACCCTAAGTACACTACAACCAAGGACTCAAGGTTTCAGAAAAATAGAAACTTTGACCCAGTTGACCCGTTTCACCCGTTGGTGACTTTATGTGTGTAAACCATTCATGCAATCATACCCATATATCATACATGGTTAACATTCAATAGATCATATGTAGGCTATATTATCCAGGTGTATCACTTAGTCGTCATACAACCCAGTATCATACAAGTCATGTGAATCTAGAACACTAACATGTCCACTAGTTATAACAGAACTAACATGCCACACAAAGATCAAATCACGCACCACATGCCATTATAAGCCACTCACGACTCACATCCTAAACCCTGCTAATCCGACTAGTAGGGGCCTCAGATTCGCACGCGTGTATGATGATCACATTCACATTCATTAACCATTTTCATTGCATTCAACATCCACCCCAACAATCAGTTCCAGTCCCCAAACATGGTGTCTTAGCTACTAACCACATCAAACATCATATATGCTCATCAAAGTCCAAACATCACCCATGATTATCCAAGAATCCTATACAACTAATTTACATGTTCTATCACATTAGAATTCATCCATGAACTTACTAACATGCTCCTAACATCCCAAACATGTTCAAGCTATCATCCTTCAAACGATGTGTGCAAATAAAGTTTCCCTTTTGGAAAGTACATTCCAACATCTATCAAACACTCATGTATTCTGAATTCATTACAATTATACCATCTCAAGGCATAACAACATCTAGACATGATCAACAATGCCTAATCATCATAATCAAACAATCATCATGAACAAAAGTTTCCACTTTTGGCAAGATAAACAACAACATTCATTTTAAGATTTCTAGCATTCATATCAACAATCTAGCATCTAATTATCATCATGAATACATCAAAAACATCAATCCATCACTAGATCATCATGTCATGAAAATAAAGTTACTATTAGTAGTAACCTATGAACACCATAAAAACTTGTAAAATCTAACCTTTAAACGTGTTAACTTGCAATTGATAATTTCAACGTGTTGTAATCCTTGTAATCGACAAAATCGAGGCTTGGAGGCTGTTCTTGTCGAATTCGAAGTGGGAGGGGTTTGAGATGAAGGTTGCAGCCGAATGAGGTGGAGGGCTCGGGTTGGGTGTTTTGTTTAATTTATTTGCATAATTACCATTTAAAACCCTTGTGTTTGATATTTTATAAAAACTAGACTTTAAAGTCTTTGTAAAATGTTTTAACTTAATAATAAAGATATAAACTAATGATAGTCATTATATATTTTATCTTTATAAAACACAGGACATACGAATAATAGCCACGTGTCCGCGTTACGCGATTATTTCCTAATTAACATTTAAAACATGCAAACACATAAACATAATACCATAATCACATAATCATTAGATTATCAATAATGTAAAATTATAATTATTATTAGATCACCACGTTAAACGAAAACTAGTGTGTGTTTACAACACGTGTATGCAAGACTTAACGGAACTAACGGAGTTTGATAACGGAAATTTACCGGATTCACATTATCCCCATGTTGAAAGAATTTTCGTCTCGAAAATTGCGTTACATGGTAAGAGTGTTCCATCACTGGTCTACGCATTGGCACACAGAAATGAAAATTGAGGGAGTTTTGGATGGATGAGTTGTCCCATCTATCCCAGTGAAAGCAATTTCATTTAAAAATCAATACCTTCGTTTGCTGCATCGTCTTTTCGAATAGTTGGGGTACTTAAGCTCATTTGATCTTCTCGTTCCCATGTGAATTCCAGTCCACGTTGCGAATCAAGGGATTGAATGGGTATTGCTTTGCTTAAGTGTACCTCACGGTTCTCGACTAGTTCTTCAATAAAACGCAATGTTCATCCACTTGAACTTCTTCTAGTGGTACGACCATTGTTTCATCATGCACTTCTTTAGTTTGATACGTGAAATACATCATGGATTCCACTTAGCGAATCAGGTAGGCTAGTCGCTAGGCCACTAGACCTATTCTTTCCACTATTTCAAATGGTCCAACGTACCTCAGATTTAGTTTCCCTCGCTTACCGAACCGAACCTACGCCTTTCCATAGTGAGACTTTCAACAAATCTTGTCACCAATCTGAAACTCTAAAGGTTCCATCTCTTATCAGCATAACTCTTTTGTCTATCTCACGCTACAACCATACGCTTTCGTATCTGCACAATCTTCTCAGTTGTCTCATGAATTAACTCGGGACCTCTTAGCTGACTATCACCAATTTCTGCCCAGGAAACCGTGATCTACATTTTCTCCCATACAGTGCCTCGAAAGGTGCTGCCTGTATGCTATTATGATAACTGTTGTTATAGAAAATTCCACCAATGGCAAGTGAATTTCCCAGTTATTCCCGAAGTCAATCACACAAGCACGTAGCATATCCTCCAACGTCTGTATGGTACGCTCACTCTGTCCATTCGTCTGTGGGTGATATGCAGTACTCATATCCATCGTGTACCCAAAGATTTCTGCAATGATTGCCATAAATGTGACGTGAAATGGGCGTCGCGGTTGGAAATAATTGAGATCGGTACACCGTGTCTCGAAACGATCTCTTTAAGGTACAGTCGAGTTAATTTCTCCATCTTATCCGTTTCCTTAATTGCAAGGAGTGAGCAACTTTGTCAATCGATCCACAATAACCCATATCGTGTCACAAACAGTATTAGTCCGGGGTAACCTAGTAATAAAATCCATGGAGATATGTTCCCATTTCTATATTGGTATCTCAGGTTCTTGTAACAGTCCGGATGGTTTTTGATATTCCACTTTACTTTCGAGCAGGTTTAAACACTTGCTCACATACGTAGCTACATCCGCTTTCATGTTAGGCCACCAATAGTGTGCCTTTAGGTCATGATACATCTTGTCGGATCCAGGATGTAGTTATACATAGATTTGGTGTGCCTCGCTCATAACTAAATCTCTTAGATTCCATAAACAGGCACCCAAAGTCTATCCATGGAATACCGAGTTCCATCCTCTTTCACCACCAGCTATTTATCCATTCCCCTAATGACTCAGAACCAACATTTTCTGTTTAAAGCTTCTATCTGCGCCTCCCTAACCTGTTCAGGTAGTTGGTTACTGATAGTAAGCTGTAAAGCTCGCCACCTGTCTGGTTTAGTTGTTTCCTTCCTGCTTAAGGCATCGGCAACTACGTTCGCCTTTCCCGGATGATACTTAATAGCGCAATCATAGTCGTTTAGTAGTTCCACCCCCACGTCGTTGCCTCATACTCACTCTTTTTGCTCAAAGATATGTTGAAGACTCTTGTGATCAGTGTAGATAGTGCACTTGGTACCGTACAAGTAATGTCCTCCACATCTTTAAGGCAAAAAACCACTGCTCCCCATTCTAAGTCATGGGTGGTTATAGTTCTTCTCATGAACCTTTAGTTGTCTCGAGGCGTAAGCTATCACCTTTTCCTCTCGTTGTATCAAAACACAACCCAATCCTTCAATGGATGCATCGCAATACACCACGAAGTCATCTGTTCCCTCTGTAGTGCTAATATCGGGGCAGTACAGAGTTTTTTGTTTTAACAATTGAAAAGCTGATTCTTGCTCTCACTCCATTTGTATGTCGTTCCCTTATGAGTCAAGGCCGTGAGAGGTTGTGCAATCTTAGAAAATCCTTCTATGAATCGTCGGTAATATCCTGCTAATCCTAGAAATTGTCTTATCTCACTCGGTGTTTGGGTGTGGTCCATTCTTTATCGCCTCAATTTTGCCAGGATCACATGTATCCCTTTCTCATTAACAATATGACCTAGGAATTGCACTTCTCTTATCCAAAGTGACACTTTGAGAATTTGGGCATACAACTGCTCATTTTCAATAGTTCTGGAAGATTCATTCATAAGTGCTCTTCATGATCCTCCTTGGTCCTAGAATATATCAGTATATCATCGATAAACACAATGACGAACTGATCAAGATAGGGTTTGCACACGCGGTTCATGAGTTCCATGAACACAACAAGTGCATTAGTCAACCCAAAAGGCATGACCAAGAACTCATAATGACCATAACGAGTACAAAACACAGTCTTGGGAATGTCTTCTTCTCGAAGTCTAAGTTGATGACAACCAGATCTCAAGTCAATTTTCGAATAATAACTTGATCCTTGAAGCTGATCAAACAAGTCGTCGATACGAGGTAAACGATATCGGTTCTTGACTGTTACTTTGTTTAACTCTCTATAATCGATGCACATCCGGAATGTGTCATCCTTCTTTTTAACAAAAAGAACAGGACCTCCCCAAGGTGATGTGCTAGGTCGAATAAAGCCCTTATCTAAAAGCTCCTGAAGTTGTGATGACAACTCTTGTAGCTCGTTTGGTGCTAATCGATAAGGTGCCCTAGCAATCGGAGCTGCGCCGGAGTCAACTCAATCTGGAATTCCATTTGGCGGTGAGGTGGTAATCCAGAAAGATCCTCTGTAAACACCTCCAGAAATTCGCAAACTATGGGAATGTCCTCCATTATCCTTTCTTCCGTTTTCTTATCAATTACGAGTGCCAGAATAGCCACACGACCCTTTCATAATAACTTTTGAGCCTTCATGTATGGGATGATGCCTATCACAGAACCACTCCTATCACCTCTGACGGTAAGGATTTTGTTACCAACAGGGATTCGTATGATCTTCTCATGACATATGACTTCCGCTTGCTTGCTAGAGAGCCAATCCATGCCTATCACAACATCAAAACTCCCCAGCGTAACAGGCATAAGATCTATAGCGAAAGTATGACCAGCAAGTTCTATCTTACAGTCTTTAAGGATATGCATTACATGGATCTGTTTACCGTCAGCTAATTCAACGGTGTATTTAGATTCTAATGCAGAGGGTATATCACTTAAAAGACTACAGAACTTCAAGGACACGAAACTCCTATCTGCTCCAGTATCGAATAGTACCGTAGCAAAACAACCATTAACAGAGAACCTACCAGTAACAGTTGTGGGATCATTTAGAGCCTCACCTGAGCCAATGACCAAGGCTCTCCCCTTGGCTCCATCTTTATTGCCGCCATTACCAGTACCATTACCATCGTTGTTGTTATTACCGTTGTTGTTGTTGTTGTTATTGCCATTACCATTTCTCCTTAGTTATGGGCAGTTTCGCCTGTAATGCCCTTCTTTCCCATATTCAAAACAACCTTTGGGGTTTCCTGAGGTTGTTATGGCCTCCTAACCAGTTCACCACGACAATCCTTAGCAGCGTGTCCAATTTTCCATAGCGTTGACACTTGAAGTTATCACACCTTCCCACATGATAGTAATTACACTGAGTGCACTTCGGATGTCTACCACCACAACCACTGGGTCGTTGATTATTTACAGCCGTTTGGTTGAAGTTACAGTTATTGTCGAACCTCCGTTGCTGCTGAACTGGTTGTTGTTGCTATTGAGGTTGAGGTTGACCGCTAGAAGATGATGATGCTTTGGTGTTGTTGGTATTATCCCATTTTCTTTTGTTTTTGGGCATGCTTGCCACAGCGCCCCGCTTGGGTAGACGTCCTTGCTCCACGGCTTGGTTAGTTAGCTTATGAGCTAGCTGGATGGCTTGCTGAATTGTGGTTGGGTTGGAGGCAGTTACCATACTTTGGATTTCGGGTACTAATCCCCGTATGTAATGCTCCACCCTCTTATGCACCTCATTCACCATTCCTGGGCACAAAGTTGCTAGTTCATGGGTTCTGGTGGTCTAGGCCTCAATTTCCGAGCCCTGCTTCTTCAATTGCCAGAACTCCATCTCTAACTTCTGCACTTCATTGCGAGGACAGTACTCCTCAGTCATCATTGCTTTGAACTCATCCCATGGAAGTCCATTCGCCATCGCTTGTCCAAGCATCTGGACTTGCGCGTTCCACCAAGACAGAGCAGCACCCTCAAAAGTCCCGGTGGCATACTTCACTTGATCAGCAGGTGGACAGTTGCATTTAGAGAAGCCAGACTTAGTCTTCTCGAACCATCATACAAGCCCTACAGCACCCTCAGTACCGCTGTAGGTGTGTGGTTTACAGTCCATAAAGGACTTGTAGGTACACACCGGTGGTCCAGTTTTAACACAACACACATCAATCAAACATCCCATACAGTTATGAAGGATATCAGATTTATCTTTCTAGTATTGTTTACCTGCTGGTTGACCCGCGTGGGCAGCAGCCACTGCCGCCTGAACATGCTCATTAATTAGAGCAGCTAATTCTATGGGGGTCATGTTAATAGCACCACCGCGCTGTTCTCCAGTGCCACGTCCACGTCTGCGTCCATGACCACGTGCACGTCCACGTCCACGTGCGTCCATTCTTTTCACTTTACATTCACAAATACAATAATGAGTAACATCAAACACATTTATCTCATTGAAGTATAGTAAATAGTAAATAAAAGAAATAATGAATCATCACAACCACAACATTCATAACAAAAATAATAACCAAAGTAAATAAATTGTAAATGGGTCACAATATATTTATCAATGTCAAAATTTAAGTTTGTCGTTCGTGTGGGGAAACAACCCTTCCCACATAGGTTTCAAAAAGAAAAACACTACGTAGTCTAAGTCATATAAAGAAACTCAATCGACAACATCTGACCCATCACTATCATCCTCCATCTCCACCGGTTCCTCCTCCTCGGGTCCTCCTCGGGATCCTCATCCTCAGGGTCTACTGTAGGAGCAGGAGCTATAGCAATCTGAAGTGCCGCTAGTTGAGCTTCTAAAATAGCAATCCTATTATCGGCTAAGGCGTCCCACTATTCACGAGCAGTCACGCGGCCTCGGAGTGCTATGAGACCATCTTGCATATGGTGACACCTGTTTAGGGTCTTCCCGTGCTGCTCCTCGAGTTCATCCAGTTGATGTCTCAGTTTGTACACCTCATGCTGCAGTGTACAGACATCACCCGTGAGCCGCCTGACTCGATGCTGCTGAGTGTCTAGTACAGCCACTAGTGCAGCAATCAGTTGCTCGTTGGACTGCACCGCCCGTGGGAGTGAAGGCATTGGTTGGTCGGCATTGTTCCTAGTCCTGGGCCTCGGAACAGGTACGCGCTGCCTATACATAATACGATCAATGAATCTAGGATAGAAACTCCAGTCTCGTGGAAGGTCACGCTTCATCAATGCAAAAGGTTGATCCCAATCAATCTCCTCTCGAGGATAAGCTAGTCGGGGCCAATCGAATCCATTGTCAGGTACATGTGCGGGAGGTGGGGATTTAGATCGTGAAGGTGATTCAGGTCGTTTACCCGGAGCTCTCGATGACGATGCTATGCTGCAGAGAGTGTGATGTGTATGCCAATGAGTATATAGTAAATGAGAATAAGACACAGGTAACTAATTAAGTGTGTGCGGTAATAGTCTAGTGTGTATACAACCTAGTTCCCTATAACCAATGGCTCTGATACCAATCTGTCACACCCTTAAAATCCACGTGCAGAGTTTTACCGCGAGGCGTGTGAACAAACCAGGATCACAGTCAATAGTTACTCAGAATGACTCTATATGCCATAATTATAATAAAATCAACCAAAGTATAAACTTTAAACTGTGCAGAAGCGTTTTGTAAAACAACCCAAAGAAATGAAAATGTATACTATGGCAAAACATGCGCCAACCCAAAAAAAGTAAATATTAACCATTAAAACAATAAAGATGTCTTGAAGACCGAGTCTTAAATTGCAAGTGAAACCATGTAGTGCTCCTAATGGCAAGCAAGCTAATGACCTGAGAATAGCATACTAAAATGTCAACACAATGGTTGGTGAGTTCAAGAGTGATATTCAAACATAAGCAGTTTAATAGTAGAGATATAAAAGTAGTGCATTGTAATAGATAGCTAGTCCATTAACAATAAATATTAACTCATAGTGATTTCACAATTGAAGCTGACTGTGTTATGTTGTTGCCTCCTGTCACGACTTAACATGTCGTGACAATGTTCAATAGGACAAATTGCACCCTGTTGACCTCGAGTCACACAGGTGGGGCTCGTCAGACCCAGTAGTACTACCCAAATTTCCCCGCTATTCAATATTAACAATTCGAAAGTCTGATGATTTTTCCATGATATCAACATTATATTAATATTATACACAACTTGAATATATCAAGCGTTTGTGATTTACCAGTATGCTATCTCCCCCAAAAGAGATTAAATAAAAAGTGGGGCATGAACTCACCTGATATGCATGATAGACACTTAGAGTTTTACTTTACAGACATAATGGACAAACAACCTTCAGAGGTTACCTAGATCATATAAGTACGTGAGTACGTGCAAACAGAGAACATGTGAAACCCTAAGTACACTACAACCAAGGACTCAAGGTTTCAGCAAAACAGACACGTTTGACCCAGTTGACCCGTTTGACCCGTTGGTGACTTTATGTGTTGTAAACCATTCATGCAATCATACACATATATCATACATGGTTAACATTAAAATAGATCATATGTGTGCTATATTATCCAGGTGTATCACTTAGATCGTCATACAACCAAGTATCATACAAGTCATGCAAATCTAGAACATTAACATGTCCACTAGTTATAACACAACTAACATGCCACACAAAGATCAAATCACGCACCACATGCCATGTGAAGCCACTCACGACTTCACATCCTAAACCCTGCCTATCCTACTAAGTAGGGGCCTCAGATTCGCATGAGTGTATGATGATCACATTCACATTCATTAACCATGTTCATTGCATTCAACATACACCACAACAATCAGTTCCAGTCCCCAAACATGGTGTCTTAGCTACTAACCAACATCAACATCATATATGCTCATCAAAGTCCAAACATCACCCATGATTATCCAAGCATCCCATACAACTAATTTAACATGTTCTATCACATTTGAATTCATCCATGAACTTACTAACATGCTCCTAACATCCCAAACATGTTCAAGCTATCATCCTTCCAACGTTGTGCAAATAAAGTTTCCCTTTTGGGAAAGTACATTCCAACATCTATCAAACACTCAATGTATTCATGAATTCATTACAATTATACCATCTCAAGCTCATAACAACATCTAGACATGATCAACAATGCCTAATCATCATAATCTAACAATCATCATGAACAAAAGTTTCCATTTTTGGCAAGATATGAACAACAACATTCATTCTAAGATTTCTAGCATTCATATCAACAATCTAGCATCTAATTATCATCATGAATACATCAAAAACATCAATCCATCACTAGATCATCATGTCATGAAAATAAAGTTACTATTATTAGTAACCTATGAACACCAACTTCAATTCATCAACTTCTTGCAAGATCAACGTATCCTAACATTCATACAACCTACTAATCATCATACATTCATCAAACAATCATCAATTTCACATGATCACACTAATTTCGAATTAGGGTTTGCCTAAGATCAAAGTTCATGATCAATCCATTAAAAACATACAATTCATGCATAATCAACGTCAAACAACATGTATTCAATCCAACTAACATATTAACATCATCAAGCAACATCAATTTTGACCCTATGAGCAACCATAAACGAATTAGGGTTCGGCCCTAACAAGAACTCCATAAAAACTTGTAAAATCTAACCTTTAAACGTGTGTTAACTTGCAATTGATAATTCCAATGTGTTGTAATCCTTGTAATCGAACAAAATCGAGGCTTGTTCTTGGTCGAATTCGGGAAGTGGGGAGAGGTTTGAGATGAAGGTTGCGGCCGAATGGGGGTGGAGGGCTAGGGTTTGGGTGTTTTGTTTAATTTAGTTTGCATAATTACCGTTTAAACCTTGTGTTTTGATATTTTATAAAAACTAGACTTTAAACTCTTTGTAAAATGTTTCTAACTTAATAATATAAAGATATAAACAAATGACAGTCATTATATATTTTATCTTTATAAAAACACAAGACATACGAATAAATAGGCACGTGTCCGCGTTACGCGATTAATTTCCTAATTAACATTTAACACATGCAAACACATAAACATAATACCATAATGACATAATCAACTAGATTATCAATAATGTAAAATTATTAATTATTATTTGGTCACCAACGTTAAACGAAAACTAGTGTCCATTTACGACACGTGTATGCAAGACTTAACGGAACTAACGGAGTTTGATAACGGAAATTTACCGGATGTCACATTATCCCCATGTTGAAAGAATTTTCGTCTCGAAAATTACGTTACATGGTGAGAGTGTTCCATCACTATTCTACTGCATTGGCACACAGAAATGAAAATCGAGTGAGTTTTGGATGAGTTGTCACATCATCCCCATGTTGAAAGAAATTTCGTCCCGAAATTTAAATCAATACCTTCGTTTGCGGGCATCGTCTTTTCGAATAGTTGAGGGTACTTAAGCTTCATTTGATCTTCTCGTTCCCATGTGAATTCCAGTCCATGTTGCGAATTCCAATGGATTTTGACAATCGGTATCTTGCTTTGCTTAAGTGTTTTCACCTCACGGTCCATCACCTCGACTGGTTCTTCAATAAAACGCAATTGTTCATCCACTTGAACTTCTTCTAGTGGTACGACCATTGTTTCATCAGTTATGCACTTCTTTAGGTTTGATACGTGAAATACATCATGGATTCCACTTAGCGAATCAGGTAGGGCTAGTCGATAGGTCACTGGACCTATTCTTTCCACTATTTCAAGTGGTCCAACGTATCTCAGATTTAGTTTCCCTCGCTTACCAAACCGAACTACGCCTTTCCATGGTGAGACTTTCAACAAAATCTTGTCACCAATCTAAAACTCTAAAGGTTTCCATCTCTTATCAGCATAACTCTTTTGTCTGTCTCACGCTACAACCATACGGTTTCGTATCTGCACAATCTTCTCGGTTGTCTCATGAATTAACTCGGGACCTGTTAGCTGACTATCACCAATTTCTGCCCAGCAAACCGGTGATCTACATTTTCTCCCATACAGTGCCTCGAAAGGTGCTTCCTGTATGCTAGTATGATAACTGTTGTTATAAGAAAATTCCACCAATGGCAGGTGAATTTCCCAGTTATTCCTGAAGTCAATCACACAAGCACGTAGCATATCCTCCAACGTCTGTATGGTACGCTCACTCTGCCCATTCGTCTGTGGGTGATATGCAGTACTCATATCCGATCGTGTACCCAAAGATTTCTGCAATGATTGCCATAAATGTGACGTGAAACGGGCGTCGCGGTTGGAAATAATTGAGATCGGTACACCATGTCTCGAAATGATCTCTTTAAGGTACAGTCGAGTTAATTTCTCCATCTTATCCGTTTCCTTAATTGCAAGGAAGTGAGCAGACTTTGTCAATCGATCCACAATAACCCATATCGTGTCACAAACAGTATTAGTCCGGGGTAACCTAGTAATAAAATCCATGGAGATATGTTCCCATTTCCATATTGGTATCTCAGGTTCTTGTACAGTCCGGATGGTTTTTGATATTCCACTTTTACTTTCGAGCAGGTCAAACACTTGCTCACACACGTAGCTACATCTGCTTTCATGTTAGGCCACCAGTAGTGTGCCTTTAGGTCATGATACATCTTGTCGGATCTAGGATGTATTAAATACATAGATTTGTGTGCCTCGCTCATAACTAAATCTCTTAGATTTCCATAAACAGGCACCTAAAGTCTATCCATGAAATACCGAATTCAATCCTCTTTCACCACCAGCTATTTATCCATTCCTCTTAATGACTCAGAACCAACATTTTCTGCTTTTAAAGCTTCTATCTGCGCCTCCCTAATCTGTTGGGGCAGTTGGTTACTGATAGTAAGTTGTAAAGCTCGCACCTGTCTGGGTTTAGCTGTTTCCTTCCTGCTTAAGGCATCGGAAACTACGTTCGTCTTCCCGGATGATACTTAATAGCGCAATCATAGTCGTTTAGTAGTTCCACCCAACGTCGTTGCCTCATATTCAACTCTTTTTGCTTGAAGATATGTTGAAGACTCTTGTGATCGGTGTAGATAGTGCACTCGGTACCGTACAAGTAATGTCTCCACATCTTTAAGGCAAAAACCACTGCCCCCAATTCTAAGTCATGGGTGGTATAGTTCTTCTCATGAACCTTTAGTTGTCTCGAGGCGTAAGCTATCACCTTTTCTATCGTTGCATCAAAACACAACCCAATCCTTCAATGGATGCATCGCAATACACCACGAAGTCATCTGTTCCCTCTGGTAGTGCTAATATCGGGGCAGTACAGAGTTTTTGTTTTAACAATTGAAAAGCTCATTCTTGGCTCTCACTCCATTTGTATGTCGTTCCTTTATGAGTCAAGGCCGTGAGAGGTTGTGCGATCTTAGAAAATCCTTCTATGAATCGTCGGTAATATCCTGCTAATCCCAGAAATTGTCTTATCTCACTTGATGTTTTGGGTGTGGTCCAATTCTTTATCGCCTCATTTTGCCAGGATCAACATGTATCCCTTTCTCATTAACAATATGACCTAGGAATTGCACTTCTCTTATCCAAAAGTGACACTTTGAGAATTTGGCATACAACTACTCATTTTTCAATAGTTCTAAGATCATTCGTAAGTGCTCTTCATGATCCTCCTTGGTCCTAGAATATATCAGTATATCATCGATAAACACAATGACGAACTGATCAAGATAGGGTTTGCACATGCGGTTCATGAGGTCCATGAACACAACAGGTGCATTAGTCAACCCAAAAGGCATGACCAAGAACTCATAATGACCATAACGAGTACGAAACACAGTCTTGGAATGTCTTTCTCGTACTCTAAGTTGATGATAACCAGATCTCAAGTCAATTTTCGAATAATAGCTTGATCCTTGAAGCTGATCAAACAAGTCCTCGATACGAGGTAAAGGATATCGGTTCTTGACTGTTACTTTTTTTAACTCTCTATAATCGATGCACATCCGAATGTGTCATCCTTCTTTTTACAAAAAGAACAGGAGCTCCCCAAGGTGATGTGCTAGGTCGAATAAAGCCCTTATCTAAAAGCTCCTGAAGTTGTGATGACAACTCTTGTAGCTCGTTTGGTGCTAATCGATAAGGTGCCCTAGCAATCGGAGCTGCGCCGGGAGTCAACTCAATCTGGAATTCCATTTGGCGGTGAGGTGGTATCCAGAAAGATCCTCTGGAAACACCTCTGGAAATTCGCAAACTATGGGAATGTCCGCCATTATCCTTTCTTCCGTTTTCTTATCAGTTACGAGTGCTAGAATAGCCACACGACCCTTTCATAATAACTTTTGTGCTTTCATGTATGGGATGATGCCTATCACAGCACCACTCCTATCACCTCTGACGGTAAGGATTTTGTCACCAACAGGGATGCGTATGATCTTCTCATGACATATGACTTCCGCTTGCTTGCTAGAGAGCCAATCCATGCCTATCACAATATCAAAACTCCCTAGCGTAACAGGCATAAGATCTATAGCGAAAGTATGACCAGCAAGTTCTATCTTACAGTCTTTAAGGATATGCATTACATGGATCTGTTTACCGTCAGCTAATTCAACGGTGTATTTAGATTCTAATGCAGAGGGTATATCACTTAAAAGACTACAGAACTTCAAGGACACGAAACTCCTATCTGCTCCAGTATCGAATAGTACCGTAGCAAAACAACCATTAACAGAGAACCTACCAGTAACAGTTGTGGGATCATTTAGAGCCTCACCTGAGCCAATGACCAAGGCTCTCCCCTTGGCTCCATCTTTATTGCCGCCATTACCAGTACCATTACCACCGTTGTTGTTATTACCGTTGTTGTTGTTGTTGTTGTTGTTGTTGTTGTTGTTGTTGTTATTGCCATTACCATTTCTCCTTAGTTATGGGCAGTTTCGCCTGTAATGCCCTTCTTTCCCATATTCAAAACAACCTTTGGGGTTTCCTGAGGTTGTTATGGCCTCCTAACCAGTTCACCACGACAATCCTTAGCAGCGTGTCCAATTTTCCATAGCGTTGACACTTGAAGTTATCACACCTTCCCACATGATAGTAATTACACTGAGTGCACTTCGGATGTCTACCACCACAACCACTGGGTCGTTGATTATTTACAGCCGTTTGGTTGAAGTTACAGTTATTGTCGAACCTCCGTTGCTGCTGAACTGGTTGTTGTTGCTATTGAGGTTGAGGTTGACCGCTAGAAGATGATGATGCTTTGGTGTTGTTGGTATTATCCCATTTTCTTTTGTTTTTGGGCATGCTTGCCACAGCGCCCCGCTTGGGTAGACGTCCTTGCTCCACGGCTTGGTTAGTTAGCTTATGAGCTAGCTGGATGGCTTGCTGAATTGTGGTTGGGTTGGAGGCAGTTACCATACTTTGGATTTCGGGTACTAATCCCCGTATGTAATGCTCCACCCTCTTATGCACCTCATTCACCATTCCTGGGCACAAAGTTGCTAGTTCATGGGTTCTGGTGGTCTAGGCCTCAATTTCCGAGCCCTGCTTCTTCAATTGCCAGAACTCCATCTCTAACTTCTGCACTTCATTGCGAGGACAGTACTCCTCAGTCATCATTGCTTTGAACTCATCCCATGGAAGTCCATTCGCCATCGCTTGTCCAAGCATCTGGACTTGCGCGTTCCACCAAGACAGAGCAGCACCCTCAAAAGTCCCGGTGGCATACTTCACTTGATCAGCAGGTGGACAATTGCATTTAGAGAAGCCAGACTTAGTCTTCTCGAACCATCATACAAGCCCTACAGCACCCTCAGTACCGCTGTAGTGTGTGGTTTACAGTCCATAAAGGACTTGTAGGTACACACCGGTGGTCCAGTTTTAACACAACACACATCAATCAAACATCCCATACAGTTATGAAGGATATCAGATTTATCTTTCTAGTATTGTTTACCTGCTGGTTGACCCGCGTGGGCAGCAGCCACTGCCGCCTGAACATGCTCATTAATTAGAGCAGCTAATTCTACGGGGGTCATGTTAATAGCACCACCGCGCTGTTCTCCAGTGCCACGTCCACGTCTGCGTCCATGACCACGTGCACGTCCACGTCCACGTGCGTCCATTCTTTTCACTTTACATTCACAAATACAATAATGAGTAACATCAAACACATTTATCTCATTGAAGTATAGTAAATAGTAAATAAAAGAAATAATGAATCATCACAACCACAACATTCATAACAAAAATAATAACCAAAGTAAATAAATTGTAAATGGGTCACAATATATTTATCAATGTCAAAATTTAAGTTTGTCGTTCGTGTGGGGAAACAACCCTTCCCACATAGGTTTCAAAAAGAAAAACACTACGTAGTCTAAGTCATATAAAGAAACTCAATCGACAACATCTGACCCATCACTATCATCCTCCATCTCCACCGGTTCCTCCTCCTCGGGTCCTCCTCGGGATCCTCATCCTCAGGGTCTACTGTAGGAGCAGGAGCTATAGCAATCTGAAGTGCCGCTAGTTGAGCTTCTAAAATAGCAATCCTATTATCGGCTAAGGCGTCCCACTATTCACGAGCAGTCACGCGGCCTCGGAGTGCTATGAGACCATCTTGCATATGGTGACACCGTTTAGGGTCTTCCCGTGCTGCTCCTCGAGTTCATCCATTGATGTCTCAGTTTGTACACCTCATGCTGCAGTGTACAGACATCACCCGTGAGCCGCCTGACTCGATGCTGCTGAGTGTCTAGTACAGCCACTAGTGCAGCAATCAGTTGCTCGTTGGACTGCACCGCCCGTGGGAGTGAAGGCATTGGTTGGTCGGCATTGTTCCTAGTCCTGGGCCTCGGAACAGGTACGCGCTGCCTATACATAATACGATCAATGAATCTAGGATAGAAACTCCAGTCTCGTGGAGGGTCACGCTTCATCAATGCAAAAGGTTGATCCCAGTCAATCTCCTCTCGAGGATAAGCTAGTCGGGGCCAATCGAATCCATTGTCAGGTACATGTGCGGGAGGTGGGGATTTAGATCGTGAAGGTGATTCAGGTCGTTACCCGGAGCTCTCGATGACGATGCTATGCTGCAGAGAGTGTGATGTGTATGCCAATGAGTATATAGTAAATGAGAATAAGACACAGGTAACTAATTAAGTGTGTGCGGTATAGTCTAGTGTGTATACAACCTAGTTCCCTATAACCAATGGCTCTGATACCAATCTGTCACACCCTTAAAATCCACGTGCGGAGTTTTACCGCGAGGCGTGTGAACAAACCAGGATCACAGTCAATAGTTACTCAGAATGACTCTATATGCCATAATTATAATAAAATCAACCAAAGTATAAACTTTAAACTGTGCAGAAGCGTTTGTAAAACAACCCAAAGATAAAAATGTATACTATGGCAAAACATGCGCCAACCCAAAAAAAGTAAACATTAGCCATTAAAACAATAAATATGTCTTCAAGACCGAGTCTTAGAATGCAAGTGAAACCATGTAGTGCTCCTAATGGCAAGCAAGCTAATGACCTGAGAATAGCATACTAAAATGTCAACACAATGGTTGGTGAGTTCAAGAGTGATATTCAAACATAAGCAGTTTAATAGTAGAGATATAAAAGTATGCATTGTAATAGATAGCTAGTCCATTAACAATAAATATTAACTCATAGTGATTTCGCAATTTAAGCTGACTGTGTTACGTTGTTGCCTCCTCACGACTTAACACGTCGTGAAAATGTTCAATAGACAAATTGCACTCGGTTGACCTCGAGTCACACAGGTGGGGCTCGTCAGACCCAGTAGTACTACCCAAATTTCCCCGCTATTCAATATTAACAATTCGAAAGAGTGAGGACTTTTCCTTGATATCAATGAAGGATTCTGTGTGCCCAAGACACTTAGAATATTGATGTGGTTAGTACGTTATGATCCAAGTCGGGTTATACCCAATAACAAGCTTAGCAAACACCAATTAATATATTTTTAATTGATGATAAGATCATGCAATTAAATATTTACACCAATTTAGAATTGGGTTTTCTAAATAAATTGCATATGAGAGGGAACAACTTATTAGGATATTTTGTTCAATAATATTTTTGAAGTGTTATTTAAATTAGTTAGATGACACCAGATAATAATGAGAAATTACAACTTATAAGTTAAATTGTTAATTGTATAAGTTGTATATAACTTGTACATACAATTAAATTGTTATTTGTATGTCTAGTTAACAAGACTTTTAATGTGTATATTTGAAGGAGGGAACCCAAATTTAAACCTCCTTGGCCGTCCCCCCCTTTGATTTCTATTGGACCAAATTGGTCTTGAACATAACACACATTAAGTAGTCTAGGTCACTTCACTTCTCAACAACCCACTCTCATTGCATGCAACAAAAACTTCTCTCTTTCTCTCTCAAAAGTTTCGAACCTGGCAGCTTCCTTGGGAGTTTTTGAAGAGCAAGCTTTGTTGTGTTCTTGGTGATAATCTACCTAACAAGAAGGTGTATTTCAAGGGCTTGGGGTATAGACACTTGAGGACCTCTACACTTGAGTTCTTGGCCGATTTTAGCATCCCAAATCTCTCACTTTGGTCGTTTTCTTGCTGCTCAAGAGGTAGTAATCACAGCTCATTGTGGCTGTGATTTTATATATAGTTTTACTCATTTATAGCTTGTTCATTCACATATAATGATCCTTTTGATTTGGGTTTGTTTTACATCTTAAAAGATCACTAAGAACATGAAATTTTCAGCTTTTAAAATGGGTTTTAAAGCTATATTTTTATATCCGCTGCGTTTTCTGAAAGTTTAAATGGTTAAACTTAGATTTTGTGTTCTAGCAAACCCTTCAATGGCATCAAGAGCCGGTTATGTGGTTGACTTGCTTGTTTTGTCTTTAAAATTGGTTTTAAAGAATGATAATAAACTCATATAAGCTGATTTGGGGCTGCTATGTTTCTGTTTTGTTGAATCCCCAACTTTCAAGATTATATTATACATGCTT
The DNA here is from genome assembly GCA_025506515.1 of Flaveria trinervia. Classification (NCBI taxonomy): domain Eukaryota; kingdom Viridiplantae; phylum Streptophyta; class Magnoliopsida; order Asterales; family Asteraceae; genus Flaveria; species Flaveria trinervia. The sequence continues at coordinate 24,669 of JACCIX010000841.1, forward strand.
GTGATTAAATCTTGAAAGATATATATATGTTGATATGTTTGTGTTGTTTGGACAACATCTAAACCCGAATTTTTCAGTTTATGTTGGCTGAAAATTCATTGGTTTTAAGGGGATTCATAGTTATATTTGGGATGATATAATGGATGCTTGTTTTAGTGCATAACCTAGCCATTGACCTTGATTGTTTGGATGTTTGTGATGGTTGTATTCATTCATTCAATTGGGTTGTATTATTTGTTGTTTGTGCTTTGTTTCAAATTAATTTATTTATTATTGGTTTGTAATAAATAGATTAGGTGTATTTTCATTTTACTAGATATCTTGTATTAGGACTTTATATCTTGTAATACGAAGACATACACATTGGAAGCACAAAGGAAGGTCATGAAAGAAACATGGAGCATTTTGGATGCGGTTTCAAGTGGAGGCTTTTGGAAGCTTTCTATGTGTTCTCTTGTTGTAACCTTAGAAAAGACCATATGACAATACTTGTGATGGCAAACAAGTGTTGTCAACATAAGGGCTATGGTTATGCACATATGGTTGTTTATGTTTATGCTTGGTTGATTGTTTGTTGTTTGATTGTTTGGTTGATATTTGGATATTCATAACAAACTCATTAACAAACTTAACAAGCTGAAAATTGATGGTTCTTAAAAGTTATAAAAGGTTATTAAAATGATTTAATGATTTTAAAGATTAAAATAGGTTTTAATCAAAGAACCATAGGGTACCTTGTATTTGAAAGCATGCAAATACAAGTACATAGAGTTTTCTAAACTAGAATTTGGAACCTCTAACCTTTTTTTTACAAAAAAGATCAACACCGTCCTTTTACACAACACTTGAGTCACTTGGGAACTCTTAGTGGGATAAAGGTCACCTAACCATTTTGAGGGAACTTGTGACTTGAGATGAGAATGCCTTATTTGTGGGATAAAGGTCACCTAACCTTATTTTGGCAAACTCACACGTAGGTGTAAGTAGGGTATCTTGGTTTGCAAACCATGTCAATGGATCACCTACAGTGTGGTTTCCAAATGGTGTTGATGGGATTAACATGCCGACTTAACATATGATGTTTCAAGTCGATCCCATATTTCTAGAAATTGCAAATGGTTGCAATCTTCAAACGTTGACCACCTTATTAAATTAAATCGTGGGATAAAGGTCACCTAACCACAATTTAAATGTAATGTTGGGTTCTAGACTTTAATATAAAAATGACCTTAAAAGGCATTAATTATTAAAAATAACAATATCGAAAATACTAAAATAGATCTTTGTTAATTTTGTAGATGGCCACAAATAATGAAAATCATGATAACTCATCCGCGTCCAACCAATCATTACGAGCGATCCTCCAAAAGGAACGTCTAAATCATAACAACTTTATTAATTGGTATCGAAACTTGAGAATCGTTCTCAAGCAAGAGAAAAGATCATATGTTTTAGACGACCCAATCCCCGATCAACCTTCCGAGGATAATGAGGAGGCCTATAACGATTGGCTGAAATACACTGAGGACTCCGTCCAAGTGTCTTGTCTCATGCTAGCGAGCATGACTCCGGATCTCCAAAAGGAATATGAACATCACGGAGCTTACGACATGATAACCCAACTGAAGGAAACGTTCCAACAGCAAGCAAGGGTTGAGCGCTTCGAAACGGTTCGAGCACTCCATGCATGTCGTATGGACGAAAACCAATCTGTTTCATCTTATGTACTTAAGATGAAAAGTCATATTGACCGCCTCGAGAGGCTAAACTGTCTCGTCTCGAAGGAATTGGCCACGGATTTGATCCTAAATGGCCTTACCAAGAAGTTCGAGACATTCGTGTTGAACTACAACATGAATGCATGGGACAAAAGCATTGGTGAGCTTCACTCAATGCTCAAAACGGCCGAGGCGGCCATGGGTAAAAGGGTTTTACCCGTTCTCACCATCAATGAAGGTGGGAACAATAAAAGGCCTCATCCCGCACCCAAGGAAAAGGTTGCTAAGGGTAAGGGACCCGCTTGGGGAAAAGGGAAAGGGGTGGTAAGGGTACCACCCAAACCACAAGAGAAGAAGCAAAAGGTTGCTACCAATGACCCATGCTTCAAGTGTGGGGAGATTGGACATTGGGCAAGAAATTGTCCTGTCCATCTCCAAGAGTTTAAAGCCAAAAGGGATGTCGGGCAGACCTCAGGTACAATATACATGATTCATATTGATCTTAATGTTACATCTTCAACACATGGGTATTGGATACCGGATGTGGAACTCATATTTGCAATTTGTTGCAGGGGTTCACAAGAAGTAGGGACTTCAAACAAGGGGATGTTAGCCTCTTCATGGGCAATGGAACTAAAGTCTTAGTTGAAGCTCGTGGGGACTACATCCTAAGACTTCCAAGTGGCTTGGAATTTTTGAAGAATGTTTTGTATGCTCCTAGTTTGACTAGGAACATTATTTCTGTATCCCAATTAAGACTTTATGATTATGTATTATCTTTTATTGAAAATGATATTCATGTTTCTTTAAATAATATGTTCTATTTTAAAGCTATACCCATTAATGGTATTTATGAATTGGTTCATGAAAATGTTTTAAATAGTTCATTGTACCATACTAACACCAAAAAACTCAAGTTGGATTTGAGTGATACCTATCTTTGGCATTGTCGTCTTGGTCATATAAACAAAAACGTACAAACTCTTCAAAAGAATGGTCTTTTAAAAACATATGAATGTGATTCATTTGATGTGTGTGAATCTTGTTTACAAGGTAAAATGACTAAGGCACCCTTTAGTGGAACTAACGAAAGGGAAAAGATTTATTAGGAATCATACGTTCGGATGTATGTGGTCCTTTTAAGCCAATGACTAGGAATGGTGAAAGATACTTCATTACCTTTACCGACGATTATAGTCGCTATGGGTATGTGTACTTATTAAGACACAAAGATGAAGCTTTTGAAATGTTCAAAATCTTCAAGAATGAGGTGGAAAATCAACTCAACAAGTCAATAAAGTTCTCTGTACCGATAGAGGAGGTGAATACCTAAGTGATGCCTTCCAAGATCATCTTAGGAGTTGTGGGATTGTCTCACAACTCACTCCACCTGGAACACCACAACACAATGGTGTGTCTGAAAGGAGGAATCGAACCTTATTGGATATGGTCCGATCTATGATGGCTAGAAGCACATTACCTCTATCATTTTGGGGTTTCGCTTTGCTCTCCGCGGCCCGTATTTTAAATATGGCCCCAACCAAAAAGGTGGAAAGGACACCTTTTGAGATATGGCATGGAAGAGTTCCATCCCTATCATACTTAAGGGTCTGGGGTTGTGAGGCTTATGTTAAGACTCCCACCCCAAACAAATTGGAAGTCCGATCCACCAAGTGTATCTTTATTGGATATCCTAGAGATTCTATAGGATATTATTTCTATGATCTACTGGAACAAAAGGTGTTTGTTGCCAGAAGGGTGAGTTCTTAGAAGCAAAGTTCCTTATAGAAGGAACTGGCAGTACAACAGTGGATCTTGAGGAGGATCAAGAACCAAAACCCGATGCACGTTTGGTTGAAACTAGCACTCAACATGAGGATGTTGAAGTTGATCAAGTGATTGATCAATACACACAAAACGTTCGTAGAAGTGGTAGAATTAGTAATCCACCTGAAAGATACGGATTTTTCATGGATGGATGCTATGTGGTAGATTCAGATGAGCCAACAACATACCATGATGCAGTGTCCAATTTGGATTGTGACAAATGGCTTGAGGCCATGAACGTTGAGATGCAATCCATGTATGACAATCAAGTTTGGGAACCTGTTGTGCCACCTCTTAATTCCAAGGTAGTTGGAAGTAAGTGGGTTTTCAAGAAGAAAACCGATATGCATGGAAACTTGGATACTTATAAAGCTAGACTTGTAGCAAAGGGTTTCACTCAAACTCAAGGGGTTGGTTATGATGAAACCTTCTCACCTGTTGCGATGCTAAAGTCTATAAGGATATTGTTTGCCATAGCCGCTCATTATGATTATGAGATTTGGCAAATGGATGTCAAAACCGCCTTCCTAAATGGATATCTTGAGGAAGATGTTTATATGGTTCAGCCTGAAGGTTTTGTCGATCCAAAACATCCTAATAAAGTATGCAAGTTAAAGAAATCAATCTATGGATTGAAACAAGCATCGAGAAGCTGGAATCATCGTTTTGATGAGGAGATAAAGAAATTTGGCTTCATCAAAAACGCTGATGAGGCTTATGTGTATAATAAGGCTAGTGGGAACACAATAACTTTCCTAGTATTGTATGTTGATGACATACTACTATTTGGAAATGACATTCCAACCTTGAAAGGTGTAAAAACCTGGCTTGGAAGTTGTTTTTCCATTAAGGATCTTGGAGAAGCCGCCTATATTATGGGAATAAAGATCTATAGGGATAGATCAAGGCGGTTGATTGGTTTAAATCAAAGTGCGTATATTGATAAAATCTTGAAAAGGTTCAAGATGGAAAACTCTAAGAAAGGTACCGTACCTATTCAAAGAGGAACGATATTGAGTACGACTCAATGTCCTAGCTCAAAGGATGAGCAAGATAAAATGAAGGCTATCCCATACGCATCTGCTATTGGATCCATCATGTATGTGATGATATGCACTCAACCAGACGTGTCATGCGCCTTAAGCATGACAAGCCGTTACCAGCAAAATCCTGGAAGCGGTCATTGGATGGCTGTTAAGAACATACTTAAGTACCTAAGGAGGACAAGAGATATGTTCTTAATCTATGGATCTGGTGATGAAGAACTCGTTGTAAAGGGTTACGCGGATGCGAGTTTCCAAACCGATCGTGATGATTCTCGGTCGCAATCGGGATATATTTTCATTCTGAATGGAGGAGCGGTCTCTTGGAAAAGCTCCAAACAGGATGTGGTGGCTCTATCAACACAGAATCAGAATACGTCGCCGCCTCATTGACAGCTCAAAAGCTGCATGGTTGAAGAAATTCATTGCCGATCTAGGGGTTGTCCCTTCCATTCAGGACCCCCTAGAGATCTTTTGTGATAACGAGGGTGCGATTGCTCAAATCAAGGAACCCCGTGCTCATCAAAAGACTAGGCACATTGAGCGGAGATTCAACTACATACGAGATGAAGTTGAAAAGGGAAAGATATGTATTCGCAAAGTTCACACGGATCAAAATATTGCGGATCCTCTCACGAAGCTCCTTGAAAAGGCAAAGCATGAATGTCATACTTGTGCCATGGGACTTTGATATTCTAGTGATTGGATTTGATCTGTACATTTTGTATTTGAATATGTGGAACTCTTTATTATTTGAATAAAATTATTTGGTTATAATGTTTCAATTAATGTTCCAAATTAGCATGTTTTATCCATGAGTAAAATGTTTACTCTAAAATGTCCGTAGTCGCTCATACTTGTGGGAACAAGTGTGAAAGTAAGATTATTATGAACTTGGATTGGTTGATATTCATAAGGATGAATATAGAGCAATGGGTTGCTACCAAGGTTCATAGATTTTTGTGGGTTACAAATATTGGACTAACCCGCACCTCAATTTTACTACATAGAATCTTATCGATTGATCATAGGTAAGTTTGAGTAAAAGGCGAATATCATTTGGTATCCTCAGACCTGAGATACATATTGGGTTTTGATATTCACCAAGTTTTATATCTTGAGCTAATTCCTCACTGTCCTGAAATAGTGGACAGTACATAAGGGTATGTTCAGGTATAACACGAGGAGTTTGTGAGAAGCGTATGTAGTCAAGATGGAATTTGTTCCTCTTATTCGTTGAGAGTTAGATGTCTAAGGCCTGATTAAGTTAAATCAACAAGGAATGATCATTCTGTGTCCTTGGATTTAACATGATATTTGTAACAAAAGGATTGATGATTGATTCACCTAAATCATTTCAAGTAGGGTACTTGAAAGAGATGATGTTATTGAATGGCTATAAGTCATGCGTATTAAGGGTAGTAAACCGTTGTTAGGCGGAATTTACTGCTTGCATCAATCTTCTATGAATCTTGGGCAAGTGGGAGATTGAAGGATTCTGTGTGCCCAAGACACTTAGAATATTGATGTGGTTAGTACGTTATGATCCAAGTCGGGTTATACCCAATAACAAGCTTAGCAAACACCAATTAATATATTTAATTGATGATAAGATCATGCAATTAAATATTTACACCAATTTAGAATTGGGTTTTCTAAATAAATTGCATATGAGAGGGAACAACTTATTAGGATATTTTGTTCAATAATATTATTTGAAGTGTTATTTAAATTAGTTAGATGACACCAAATAATAATGAGAAATTACAACTTATAAGTTAAATTGTTAATTGTATAAGTTGTATATAACTTGTACATACAATTAAATTGTTATTTGTATGTCTAGTTAACAAGACTTTTAATGTGTGATATTTGAAGGAGGGAACCCAAATTTAAACCTCCTTGGCCGTCCCCCCCTTTGATTTCTATTGGACCAAATTGGTCTTGAACATAACACACATTAAGTAGTCTAGGTCACTTCACTTCTCAACAACCCACTCTCATTGCATGCAACAAAAACTTCTCTCTTTCTCTCTCAAAAGTTTCGAACCTGGCAGCTTCCTTGGGAGTTTTTGAAGAGCAAGCTTTGTTGTGTTCTTGGTGATAATATACCTAACAAGAAGGTGTATTTCAAGGGCTTGGGGTATAGACACTTGAGGACCTCTACACTTGAGTTCTTGGCCGATTTTAGCATCCCAAATCTCTCACTTTTGGTCGTTTTCTTGCTGCTCAAAGAGGTAGTAATCACAGCTCATTGTGGCTGTGATTTTATATATAGTTTTACTCATATTATAGCTTGTTCATTCACATATAATGATCCTTTTGATTTGGGTTTGTTTTACATCTTAAAAGATCACTAAGAATATGAAATTTTCAGCTTTTAAAATGGGTTTTAAAGCTATATTTTTATCCGCTGCGTTTTCTGAAAGTTTAAATGGTTAAACTTAGATTTTGTGTTCTAGCAAACCCTTCAATCAACACTATATTAATATTATACACAACTTGAATATATAAAGCGTTTCTGATTTACCAGTATGCTATCTCCCCCAAAGAGATTAAATAAAAAGTGGGGCATGAACTCACCTGATATGCGTGATAGACACTTAGAGTTTTACTTTACAGACAGAATGGACAAACAACCTTCAAAGGTTACATAGATCATATAAGTACGTCAGTACGTGCAAACAGAGAACATGTGAAACCCTAAGTACACTACAACCAAGGACTCAAGGTTTCAGAAAAATAGACACGTTTGACCCAGTTGACCCGTTTGACCCGTTGGTGACTTTATGTGTTATAAACCATTCATGCAATCATACACATATATCATACATGGTTAACATTCAAATAGATCATATGTATGCTATATTATCCATGGGTATCACTTAGATCGTCATACAACCAAGTATCATACAAGTCATGCGAATCTAGAACATTAACATGTCCACTAGTTATAACACAACTAACATGCCACACAAAGATCAAATCACGCACCACATGCCATGTGAAGCCACTCACGACTTCACATCCTAAACCCTGCCTATCCTACTAAGTAGGGGCCTCAGATTCGCATGAGTGTATGATGATCACATTCACATTCATTAACCATGTTCATTGCATTCAACATACACCACAACAATCAGTTCCAGTCCCCAAACATGGTGTCTTAGCTACTAACCAACATCAACATCATATATGCTCATCAAAGTCCAAACATCACCCATGATTATCCAAGCATCCCATACAACTAATTTAACATGTTCTATCACATTAGAATTCATCCATGAACTTACTAACATGCTCCTAACATCCCAAACATGTTCAAGCTATCATCCTTCAAACGTTGTGCAAATAAAGTTTCCCTTTTGGGAAAGTACATTCCAACATCTATCAAACACTCAATGTATTCATGAATTCATTACAATTATACCATCTCAAGCTCATAACAACATCTAGACATGATCAACAATGCCTAATCATCATAATCTAACAATCATCATGAACAAAAGTTTCCATTTTTGGCAAGATATGAACACAACATTCATTCTAAGATTTCTAGCATTCATATCAACAATCTAGCATCTACTTATCATCATGAATACATCAAAAACATCAATCCATCACTAGATCATCGTGTCATGAAAATAAGTTACTATTATTAGTAACCTATGAACACCAACTTCAATTCATCAACTTCTTGCAAGATCAACGTATCCTAACATTCATACAACCTACTAATCATCATACATTCATCAAACAATCATCAATTTCACATGATCACACTAATTTCGAATTAGGGTTTGCCTAAGATCAAAGTTCATGATCAATCCATTAAAAACATACAATTCATGCATAATCAACGTTAAACAACATGTATTCAATCCAACTAACATATTAACATCATCAAACAACATCAATTTTGACCCCATGAGCACCCATAAACGAATTAGGGTTCGGCCCTAACAAGAACTCCATAAAAACTTGTAAAATCTAACCATTAAACGTGTGTTAACTTGCAATTGATAATTCCAACGTGTTGTAATCCTTGTAATCGAACAAAATCGAGGTTTGGAGGCTTGTTCTTGGTCGAATTTAAAATGGGGAGGGGTTTGAGATGAAGGTTGCGGCCGAATGGGGGTGGAGGGCTAGGGTTTGGGTGTTTTGTTTAATTTAGTTTGCATAATTACCATTTAAACACTTGTGTTTTGATATTTTATAAAAACTTGACTTTAAACTCTTTGTAAAATATTTTTAACTTAATAATATAAAGATATAAACTAATAACAGTCATTATATATTTTATCTTTATAAAACACAAGACATTCAAATAAATAGGCACGTGTCCGCGTTACGCGATTAATTTCCTAATTAACATATAAAACATGCAAACACATAAACATAATACCATAATCACATAATCAACTAGATTATCAATAATGTAACATTATTAATTATTATTAGGTCACCAACGTTAAACGACAACTAGTGTGTGTTTACGACACGTGTATGCAAGACTTAACGGAACTAACGGAGTTTGATAACGGAAATTTACCGGATGTCACATTATCCCCATGTTCAAAGAATTTTCATCCCGAAAATTGCGTTACATGGTGAAAAGGTTCATGCTTTTAGTAACTGTACATTGAGGTCTTGAGTCTGAGCTTTCTACTTTATGTACTTAATCCTTTTTGTAATATATTAGGATGCGAGCTATGGCATGTCATAGTTAAAAGGTAATCTTCCTTTTGGCTCTACATTTGATTTTGTTGTGAGTTTTATGTATACATCTGACCTTAAAAGTATGGTTGGCTATAGGATGTAGTATATGTATCTCAAGTACTTGTAACTTTCCATTATGCTTTTGTAACACTTTGAAATAGGACGTTAGAAGCAACATACATCATTCTTAAAACCCAAATACTTGTGTTGTTTTGCTATCTTATTCTGTCTCTCATTTACTTATGTTCTTAGCATCTTTTATTCTAGTTAATCAGTTCCCTATTTGATTTGTTAAGTGTTCTAAAGAACTCTTCTAAATTGTGTTGATGTGTTGTAAAGTGCATCACCCCTTCTAACGGTCCTGCAAAGTCTTCTGAAGGCAATGAAGTGAAGATAGATTTCTTCCGAAGACTTTGAAGAACATGCTTTCTCTGATGTACTTTTCACAAACTCGACCAACTTTCTGCTGCAACTCTAAAGACTCACCAACTTATACAAGTTGGTGAAAGGTCCATGCTTTTTGTAACTGTACATTGAGGTCTTGAGTCTGTAACTTTCTACTTTGTATACTTTTATCCTTTTTATAATATATTAGGATGTGAGCTATGGCATGTTATAGTCACTAGTCAAAAGAAAAATATGTCTTTTGACATTACATTGATCTTGTACTTGACTAGATTAGTGTTTTTAGTTGGCCTTCAAAGTATGGATTGTTGTAGGATGTAGTATAAAGTATCTCAAGTCCTTGTATCTTTTTTTCATGCTTTGTATCACTTGCAAAAGAACTTGAGAAGCAATATACTGCAATTTTGAAACCAATATCTTTGTTTTGTTCTTAAGTTTTTGTCTCTAGTTTTACTTGTGTTCATTGCATCATAAACAAGTCCTGGTTCCCTATTTGATTTGTTAAGTGTTCTAACACTCTCCTCATTATGAGACTAAGTGTATTCACCATCCTTGATAACGGTCCTACAAGCTGCCCCTCCTTGATTCTGTGGCCTAGAAAGTCAACCTCCTCTTGAGTGAATGAACATTTTTCATGCTTAACATATAACTCATTTTCTCATAATACTTGGAGTACTTATCGCAGATGGGTGATATGTGTCCTTCATTCTGAGGTTGTATATAATAAAATCATCTAACTATACGACTACAAATTTATCAAAGAAGGGGTGGAAGAGTTTGTTCATAAAAGTATAAAAAGTGGTTGGAGCGTTAGTTAGACCAAATGGCATTACCAAGTACATTTGAGCCATACCTTGTGACGCAGATTGGCGTGGCTTCGTCTCCTTCAGCAACTCTCACTTAATAGTACCCAGATCGCATATCTTACTGTCGGGTTTGTTGGACCTTAATCAAAGTAGTTTAACCATTAAACTCTAAAAACGCAGCGGAATAAAACCTTAACATTATCATTAGAAATCTGAAAAATAAGGTTCATTTCATAACAACAACAAACCCAAGACATAAGGATCATTTATATGTGTTTGAACTAGCTATCAACAAGAAACAACAACCAAAAACAAACCATGGAACTACCTTCCAAATGCTGCTGAAAAACGGGATTTGGATGAAGAGAATAAGCTTCTTGAATGACCGAAACACCAAGGAGAGGTGTCCTCAAGCATCCATACCCACAAGCCTCAAGCAAACATCTTGTTGCTAGGATTTCTCCACAAAAAACGAACCAAAGAGGGCTGAAAATCCGATTTTCAGCTATGAACTCTTTAAGAAAACTAGAGAGAAAAGTTTGGTTCTTGCATATATGAGAGAGAAATGAGGAAGTGTGTGTTTTCAAGAAGTTAGTTCTCAAAACAAAAGGCCAATAATCCACTAAAGGGGCGGCCGAAATCTCAAAGACATTTGGGTTTTCCCCCCAAAAAGTCTTTTACAATTGATTAACTAATATCAATTATAAGTTATCTAATTAACCTTTTAAATTATATAACTTATACACGCACTATTTATTATTTGATGTTATTTAACTAAATTAAACAACATTACAAATAATATCCATGAACAAAATATCCTTATAAGTTGTTCAATCTCATATGCAACTTATTTAGAAAACCCATTTTCTAAATTGGTGTAATTATTTAATTGCATGATCATATCATCAATTAAATATTAATTGGTGTTTGCTAAGCTTGTTATTGGGTATGACCCGACTTGGATCATAATGTACTAACCACATCAATGTTCTATGTGTCTTGGGCATAAAGAATCCAACAATCTTCCACTTGCACAAGATACATAGAAGATTGATGCAAGCAGTAAATACCGCCTAACAACGGTTTACTACCCTTAATACGCATGACTGAAAGCCATTCAATAACATCATCCCCTTCAAGTATCCAACTTGAAATGATTTAGGTGAATCAATCATTTATCCTTTTGTTATAGATGTCATGTTAAATCCAAGGATATAGAATATTCATTCCTTGTTGATTTAACTTATTCAGGCCTTAGACATCTTGCTCTCAACGAATAAGAGGAACAAATTCCATCTTGACTACATATGTTTTTCACAATCACCTCGTGTCACACCTGAACACAGCCTTATGTACTGCCCATTATTTCAGAGCAGTGAAGAACTAGCTCAAAGTATAACATTTGGTGAATATCAAAACCCAATATGTATCTCAAGTTGGAGGATACCAAATGATATTCGCCTTTACTCAAATTTACTTATGATCAATCTAGAAGATTCCATGTAGTAAAATTGAGATGCGGGTCAGTCCAATATTTGTATCCCACAAATATCTATGAACCTTGGCAGCAACCAATTGCTCTATATTCATTCCTTATGAATATCCACCAATCCATGTTCATAATAGTCTTATGTTCATATTTGTTCCCACAAACATGACCTACTACGGACATTTAGAATAATAAACATATTCAAGGATGTATACATGCTAAAATGAATATAAATCAAAATATCACAAGTATATAAAGAGTTAAATATTACATTGTTTCAAAATTTTAATACTAAATAGATCAATTCCAGTCACTAGAATATCGGAGTCCTAAGGCACAAGTATGACTTTCATGCTTTGCCCTTTCAAGGAGCTTCGTGATTGGATCCGCAATGTATTGATCGGTGTGAACTTTATGAATACATATTTTTCCCTTTTCAACCTCATCCCTTATGTAGTTGAATTTCCGCTCAATGTGCCTTGCCTTTTGAAGAGGACAGGGTACCAATCGTACCCTCGTGATCACAAAAGGATTTCTAAGGGTCTTGAATGGTAGAGACCACCCTAGGGAGGCGGTAAATTTCTTTATCCATGTAGCTTCCTAAGCTGCTGATGATGCGGCTATGTATTCGGACTTTGTAGTGGACAATGCTACTCCATTCATAATGAAGACATACCCGGATTGTGATCGAGAACCATCTCGAACGGTTTGGAACTCGCATCCGTGTAACCCTTCATAACGAGTTCCTCTTCATCAGATCCATATATTAGAAACATTTCCTTAGTCCTCCTAAGGTATTTCAATATACTTTTAATAACCATCCAATGGCTATTACCTGGATTCTGCTGATATCTGCTCATCATGATTAACGCGCATGACACGTCTGATCTAGTGCATATCATCGCATGATGGATCCTATAGCTGATGCATATGGGATGTCCTTCATTCGATCTTGCTCATCCTTTGAGCTTGGACATTGAGATGTACTCAATATTGTCCCTCTTTGAATAGGTACCATAGCTTTCTCAGATTTTTTCCATCTTGAACCTTTTCAAGACTTTATTAATATATATGCACTTTGATCTAAACCTATCAACCGCCTCGATCTATCCCTATAGATCTATATTCCCAAAATATAGGCGGCTTCACCGAGATTTTATGGAAGAACAACTTCCAAGCCAGGTTTTGACACCTTCCATGGTTGGAATATCATTTCCAAAAGGTAGTATGTCATCAACATACAATACTAAGAATGTTATTATGCTCCCACTAGCCTTCTCATATACACAAGCCTTGTCAGCGTTCTTGATGAAACCAAATTTCTTGATCTCTTCATCAAAATGTTGATTTCAACTTCTCGATGCTAGATTCAATCCATAGATTGACCTCTTTAACTTGCATACTTTTAGGATGTTGTGGACCGACAAAACCATCAAGCTGAACCATATGGACAGTCTCTTCGAGATGTCCTTTAAGAAAAGAGGTTTTGACATCCATTTGCCAAATCTCATAGTCATAATATGCAGCTATGGCAAATAATATCCTAATTGACTTTAGCATTGCCACAGGCGAGAAGGTTTCATCATAATCAACCCTTTGAGTTTGATTGAAACCTTTTGCTACAAGTCTTGCTTTGTAAGTATCCAAGTTTCCATGTATATCTATTTTCTTCTTGAAACCCATTTGCATCCAACCGGTTTGGAGTTAAGTGGAGGGTCAACCAATTCCCAAACTTGATTGTCATACATGGATTGCATCTCAACGTTCATGGCATCCAGCCATTTGTCACAATCCAAATTGCACACTGCTTCGTGGTATGTGGTTGGCTTATAGGAGTCAACCACATGGCATCCATTCTTGAAAGATCCATATCTTTCTGGTGGAATGCTAACTCTACCAGATCTGCGAACGTTTTGTGTGTATTGATCAACCTCTTGATCATCATCAACAACCTCTTGTTGATTGCTAGTGTCAACCAAATATGTATCGGCTTGTGGATTTTGATCCTCATCAAAATTCCAGTATTCTATATGTTATCCCTTCCATAAGGAACTTAGTTCCAAGAACTCAGCCTTTCGAGCAATAATTACTCTTGCTCTGTTGGATCAAAGAAGTAGTATCCTATACAATCTTTGGGATATCCAACAAATATACACTTAGTGAATTGACTATCTTGGTCATGGCCATATTCAAAATACAAGCCACGGAGAGCATTGCGAAACCCTAAAATGATAGAGGTATTGAGCTTATAGCCATCATAGATTGAATCATATCCAATAGGGTTTGATTTCTCCTTTCAAACACACCATTATGTGGTGGTGTTCTAGGTGGAGTAAGTTGTGAGACGATCCCACAACCTTTTAGATGGTACTGAAAAGCATCATTGAGGTATTCACCTTCTCTATCTGAACGAAGAACTTTGATAGTTTTATAGAGTTGATTTTCTACTTCATTCTTGAAGGTTCTGAACATTTCAAAAGCTTCATGTTTGTGTGTCATCATGTACACATAACCATAGCGACTATAATCGTCGGTAAGGTAATGAAGTATCTATCACCATTTCTAGTCATTGTCTTTAAAAGGGCCACATACATCTGAATGTATGATTCCCAATAAGTCTTTTGCCCTCTCATTAGTGCCACTAAAAACTGACTTGGTCATCTAGCTTGTAACCAAGATTCACACTTATTGAATGAAACATTTTCATTTGTTTTTCAAAAGACCATTCTTTTGAGGTGTTTGAATCCGATTCTTGTTTATGTGACCAAGACGACAATGCCAAAGATAAGAATCACTTAAACCCATTTTAAGTTTCTTGGTGCTTGTTTGGTATAATGAGCTATTATAGGATGAATCATCGTGAACCAATTCATAGATTCCATTAAAAGGCATAGCCTTGAAATAAAATACATCATCCATACAAACATAAATACCATTGTTAACAAACTTTAATTCATAACCACATTGTTCTAAAAGGGAAATCAAAATTATGTTCTTAGTCAAACTAGGAGCATACAAAATGTTCTTAATGACAACTTCCAAACTATTTGAAAGTTTCAAAATATTGTCTCCTTGGGCTTCGACATCAACTTTTGCTCCGTTGCCCATGTAGAGACTTGTGTCTCCCTTCTTGAAGTGCTTATTTCCTATGAACCGCTGCAACAAATTGCAAAAAATAGTTCCACATCAGTATCCAATACCCATGTGTTTGAAGAAATAACATTTCAACCAATGTGAATTATGAAAGTTGTACATGAGGTTTGCCGGCATCCCTCTTGTTTCTCAACTCTTTGAGATAGGTTGGACAATTCCTTTCCCAATGTCCTATCTCTCCACACTCAAATCATGGATCGTTCTCCGTTACCTTAGGCTTTTTAAGCTTAGGCTTTGGAGGTTTCGCTTTAGCCTTTCCTTTCCCCTTTCCTTTGATGTACCCCTTTCCTTTGGCAACATTTGCCTTGGGATTAGGGAATGGCCTTTTCTTATTGCCTCCCTCATTGATCGAGAGAACAGGTAGAACCTTTCTACCCATCCCTGTCTCAGTTGTTTTGAGCATTGCGTGAAGCTCACCAATACTCTTGTCCCACCCGTTCATATTGTAATTCATTATGAATGTCTCAATCTTTTGGTTAGGCCATTAAGGATCAAATCCGTGGCTAGATCTTTTGAGACGGGACAATTAAGCCTCTCGAGGCGATCAACGTGGCATTTCATCTTAAGAACATAAGATTATACGGATTGGGTTTCTTCCGTATGATACACATGAAGCGCTCGAACCGTTTCGTAGCGCTCTACCCTAGCTTGTTAAAGGAACATTTCCTTCAACTGGGTAATTATGTCATATGCCCCAAGTTTTTCCAAGTCCTTTTGGAGTTCGGGAATCATAGTTCCCAACATGAGGCAGGAAACCTGCATGGAATCCTCAGTGTATTCAAGCCAATCGATGTAGGCCTCAACATCCTCGGGGTCGGGTTGGTCAGGAATAGAATCGTCAAGGACATAGGCCCTTTTCTCTTACTTGAGAATAATTCTCAAGTTTTGATACTAGTCCATAAAGTTATTATGGTTAAGACAATCCCTTTCTAAGATTTTTCTTAGTGATAGGATAGGGACGGTCAGGGTGGTAGCATTATTGTTTGCGGCCATTTCTACAAAATTACAAAGTTCATTTTAGTATTTCTGAAAAATTGCATATTAATTATTAATACCCTTTACACGTCTCATAGAAAATTAATAATTAAAATCTAGAATCCAACGTTACATTTAAATGATGGTTAGGTGACCTTTATCCATTATTTAAATTAACAAGGTAGTCAACATTTGACAATTGCAACCTATTGCAACTTCTAGCTTTATGGGATCGGTTAAACATCTTATGTTTAGTCGGCATGTAAAATCCCATCAACACCATTGTATGCCATGCTTCGGTGACCCTATGCACATGGTTTCCAATTCAAGTCGTCCTACTTACACACACGTGTGAGTTTACACATACAAGCGGTTAGGTGACCTTTATCACATAAATATGTTAAGCTCACCTCAAACACACAAGTTCCCTAAAAGTGGTTAGGTGACCTTTATCCCACAAGTAGTTCTCAAGTGATTCGATTGTCGCGTAAAAGGATGGTGTTTAACTTGTTTCCAAAGGGATTTAATTTTTCATTAATTCTAGTTATGAAAACTCTATGTACCTTATATTCGCATGCTTTCAAATACATGGTACCTTATGGTTCTCTTTTAATAAAACATCTTTTATTTTGAAATCATTAATCCTTTTAATAACCTTTTATTAGTCACTTAATGATTAGGAACCAAAAAAATTCAGCTTGTTGTGATAATTTATTTAGATTGTTAAGCATATCCATATATCAAACAATCAACATAAAATGAATAATCAAACAACCACATGTGCATAACCATAGCCACTATGTTGACAACACTTGTTTGCCATCACAAGTGTTGTCATTTGGTCTTTCCTAAGGGTTGAACACAACACAAAGATGAGATCTCCAAAGACCCCCACTTGAACTTGCATCCAAATGCTTCAAGTCCTTCTCTGGTGTCTTCCCTTTTTGTGCTTCCATCTTGTGCATCTTCTTTTACAAAATTTATATCCTAGTACAAATTTTCTAATAAAGGAAAACATACTTAATCTATCTATTACATCACAAATGAATGAATAAATAAATTACATCCAAATACAAGCACAAAGAAATAATTATTACAACCCATAAGAATGAAATCAACCAAAACAAACATCCATATAAAACCAAATCAACACAAGGTCAAGGCTAGGTTATGCACCAATATGAATCATCATATACAACATTCAAGAACCAAATAAACCCCCATATGACCCTAAATTTTCAGCCAACATAAACCAAGAATTTAGGGTCTTTTGTCCAAACAAAAACATAATCAACCACTTGATATCTTTCTTTCAAGGTTAATCATAAGCATGTTAGATATAACCTTGAAAGGTGGGGATTTATAATCATCACCACAAAACAGCCCCTATAAGGTGGTTAAAGCCCCATAAAACCAATTTTACAAGAACAAAAGAAACTAGTCATCCATATATCCAGCTCTAGATGCCAATGTTGGTTTGTTGGACCTTAATCAAAGTAGTTTAACCATTTAAACTCTGAAAACGCAGCGGAATAAAACCTTAACATTATCATTAGAAATCTGAAAAATAAGGTTCATTTCATAACAACAACAACCCAAGAACATAAGGATCATTTATATGTGTTTGAACTAGCTATCAACAAGAAACAACAACCAAAAACAAACCATGGAACTACCTTCCAAATGCTGCTGAAAAACGGGATTTGGATGAAGCGAATGAGCTTCTTGAATGACCAAAACACCAAGGAGAGGTTTCCTCAAGCATCCATACCCACAAGCCTCAAGCAAATATCTTGTTGCTAGGATTTCTCCACCAAAAACGAACCAAAGAGGGCTGAAAATCCGATTTTCAGCTATGAACGCTTTAAGAAAACTAGAGAGAAAAGTTTGGTTCTTGCATATATGAGAGAGAAGAGAAGAAGTGTGTGTTTTCAAGAAGTTAAGTTCTCAAAACAAAAGGCCAATGACCCCTCTAAAGGGGCGGCCGAAATCTCAATGACATTTGGGTTTTTCCCCCAAAAAGTCTTTTACAAATTGATTAACTAATATCAATTATAAGTTATCTAATTAGCCTTTTAAATTATATAACTTATACACACACTATTTATTATTTGATGTTATTTAACTAAATTAACAACATTACAAATAATATCCATGAACAAAATATTCTTATAAGTTGTTCAATCTCATATGCAACTTATTTAGAAAACCCATTTTCTAAATTGGTGTAATTATTTAATTGCATGATCATATCATCAATTAAATATTAATTGGTGTTTGCAAAAGCTTGTTATTGGGTATGACCCGACTTGGATCATAACGTACTAACCACATCAATGTTCTATGTGTCTTGGGTATAAAGAATCCAACACTAACTTTGAAAAGTATTTTGCCCCTCTGAGTTGATAAAAAGATCCGCGATTAGTGGAATCAGGTACTTGTTTTTCACCGTGATCTTGTTTAGTGCCGGTAATCGATGCACATGCGACGTGACCCCTCTTTCTTTTTCTTGAATAGTACCGGTGCACCATATGGGGCTTTAGAAGGATGGATATATGTGGCATCCAACAACTCTTTTAGTTATTTTCTTATCTCCTCTATTTCTGGTGGAGACATGCGATACAAGGCTTTTGTCGGAGGCTTGGATCCTAGTTCCAAAACGATCTTGTGGTCAACTTCTCATCGTGGATGAGTGCCTTGGGTAACTCGACCGGCATGACAACCTTGTACTCCTCTAATACGTGGCTAACAGGCTTTGGTGTTGTGACCGTGGTTGTTTCTTTTCTCACCCCAACCTTGACGGCGGAATCGTCAAGATGTGAGAGTTAAGATTTTTCACAACCACATAACGCTATACTTAAATGTAAATATTAATATTATAATTTTCAAAAGGCATTACAAACATAAGTCTCAAAACATGAAATAATCCCAAATAAAATAAAACGTAACACAACATTTTAATTATTTAACTAGGTCCATGTCCTAGTTTTATTGCAAGCTTCAAAAGTCCACTTTAAACTTGGGAATTTCCTGAAACATGATAAAAATAAAAGGTCAACTAAAAATAGGTGGTGAGTTTTCAAGGTTTTCATACATAATATGATAAGGTTACAAGTAGCAATTCATGTCATAGGTTATAAGTTAGTAAGGTTATAGAACACATATCGTTACAAACAAACCTCGACTTGAATACAAGTATATAAGATTGGCTAAGTGTATTTGGTTCCCATGATGAACAAGCATACGTCATTAGGAGTCGGCAATACATCGACTTTAGCACCAAATAGGCTTGTCAGGCCCAAAGATCTAAGACGTCGCCAGGCTAGCAATAGTTAATGGTTGCAAACAAAAATATGTATCTCATATAAACACTTATAACACACAAATAACCATGACAAAATATGAGTTGCAAGTGCTTACAAGTTTAAACGTTTACAAGTGTATGAAAATAAGTATCATGTTTCACCCCAAATTAGTGTGAAAATATAAAAAGAGGGCAAGGAAAACTCACATGGAAAAAAGTATATAATGGAGATTATTTAAGAATAGTAAACGTCGTTCCAAAATAAAACGTCACAAGGAACCTAAATATATAAATATTACAAGATTTAAGTTTAATAAGTTTAACGAATTAGAGAGGGCTAGGGTTCTAAGTCGAATTTGGGGTTTTTTTGTAAATACTGTTAGGTCTAGGTTCAATAGATCTAGTTCATTATGTATAGGCTTAGTACTTGAATTAATATCTGTAATGAATGTTTGTAATTCATTATTATGTATGCATTAAATATATAGGTTAACCCATTTTTTTGTGTGTTGATTTATGTATGGTTGCAGGTACAAACATTATAATCGGTCAACTTATGAAATTGACCAAGTGTAAGAAACATCTACGGATGAACATTTTGTTCTTCCGTAGATATATTTCTTACAAGTAACTATTCATCCGAAGATCCACTACGGATGAACAACCAGAAGTGAAGAACAAGATTGCTTCAGAAGAACAAGATTGCTTCGGAAGAACAAGACTTCTGCGGAAGAACAATTCTTCTGCGGAAGAACAAATTCCTACGGAAGACACTATTCCTACGGAGTCCAAACACTTGTATAATGCAAGTGTTACAAGTCAACTAGTCAACAAGGCAGTTATGCTATTCCCAAGAAATCCGATGATTCCTTAACTGACACAAATCAAATCCCAAGAGATCCGGTGTTTCCTATAACAGAAACATCATTGTCTATATATATGAATCCTAGGTTTCGATTCAACAGAGGTTGTTTAGACGATTGATTGAGTGACAACAACAACAGCATTATAACAATCACTTCAATGTCTCTCAATCAAACCCTAGCAGCCGTCACATCATAACATACTTTGATATCATTTATTCATTATATTTGTAATCATTACATGTTCTAATGAAATACATATTAATCATTAATTGTGTTTTGCTACATGTGTTCTTGAACATTTATTGATATTTAAAGTTATTGCAAAACAATTAAACCAAATCAACGTTGTTTCCGCAAACGTTGACTTGTCAATCGACCGACATTGATAATTCCTGTTCGAGTCAAGTACTCATTGATCTAGATCGATTGATCTATCAGTTATGTTTAATTGATTTTAATTTGTCAGTTCTTAATTTCATAGATTTTGATTAACTTGTATCTATATTCAAATCAATTGAATAGCAGACCTTGTTAATCTTTCTCATCAATTAACATCATGAGCAACTTCAGTGGATCATCTTACCAACCACCGAAGTTGGAAACAAAAGCAGACTTCAAGTCATGGAAAATCAAGTTTAGGAATCATGTAAACTATACTGATTCTGACTTAAGGTATCCATCACTAAAGGTCCTTATATTCCACCCACACTTGGGCAGGATTATAACGACAAAAATCAACCAATCAGTACCAAAGATCTATCACCTGATGATGTCAAAAAGGTTAAAGTTGATATCAAAGCATACAGCTTGCTTAGTATGGCTTTACCTGAAGAGATATTGATCAGGTGTGAGAACTACAAAATAGCATACTCCTTATGGAAGATACTCCACACTCTCTGCGAAGGGAGTGATGAGATAAGAAGCACAAGGAGAGACACCCTCAGGTCGCAATATGAAACATTTCATCATATTGAGGGTGAATCAATTCCTCAACAACTTCATAGATTCATGCATTTGGTAACTGAGATGAATATTCTGGAGTTGAAATATACCAGTGAGGAATTAAACAAGAAAATGCTCCACACTTTGCCAGAAAGTTGGAAGCAAACTGTGTCCATGTTCAAGAACACAATACTCTGGAGTTGAAATATACCAATCCATCAGAACCAATTACTGTGATATTGGACTCTGAAGAACAAAAAGCAGCTTTTGCAGCTTTTAGTTCTAGTTTCCAAGCATATCTGGGAAGCTCTCTAACGTTAGCAAATATCTGCCAACAAGATTTAGAAGAACTACCTCCTGATGTAGTGGAAGAAATGGACCTACAATGGTAGATGGCCATGATTGCTTATAGAGCAAAGCAATATCTCAGAAGAAATAAGAACTTGGCATCAGCAAGTAAAACATTAAAGATTGGTGTTGACAAGTCAAAGGTAAGATGCTTCAAATGCAATCTCTATGGACATTTCTCCAGAGAATGCAATCAACAGTCATATCCAGAGATGAGACAACATTAGCAGCATCAACAACATCAGATTCCACCTCATCAACAACCAAATTATCAAAGACCTCTGCACAGACAATCTCAACTGATCAATGCATCCCCACCAGCCACCAATGAATCAGCTGGACCTAGTAACTCAAAGGAGTCGAGACTGATCATACTTCAAGATGGAACGTGTGACTGGAGTGTGTATGAAAAAGATGTCTTGGAAGAGAATCAAGCATTGATGGCTCATATGGATCAAATAGTTCCACCAATGGCAAGAGAGGTAAAAGAAAGGTTGTGTTCATCAACATGTGTTGAGGAAGTTGAACGTTATAGATTCCATGCTCAACAGTTGGCTGACAAAGTAAAAGAAACTATGATTTTGAATGAATCCCATGTTAGAGAACATAAATTGTATCAAATCAAAATTAACTCTTTGCAAAAGGATTTAGAAAAATTTGTTTCTGAAAACTATAGCCTAAAAGCCCAAGTTGAGCATTTGACCACTTCCTTAACAAAATCCATGGCTGATCATGCATCAACTGAAGTGAAACTTCAGAAGTTTCAATTATCATCTCAGCAATATGATAAATTACTAAATTCTCATATTGAATCAAAGAAAAGGTCTGGGTTGGGTTATAATATTGTTCCACCACCTATAAATGATAATTATACATCTTTACCTATAACAATGACCAATACTCTGTCAAATCATTTTGTGTCTAGCACCAAGTTTGAAAAAGGATCAACTCAAAACAAAATTAACAATGAAACTAAGGTGAGTGAAACTGAATCCTATGAATCAGAATCTTTAAATCGTAATGATTTAGAATTTGATTATGATAATTGTGATGACTTGGATGATTTTGATGACCATGATTTTGATCAAATAACCACTGGTAAGAATGTTCATATTCCAAAAGTGCTTGAAGAAACAAAGTTGCCATATCCTCCTAAACAAAGAAACATATTGAAGACAATTTGCAAGAGAATAGCTTAATTGAATGAAGGTCTTCAAGAACTAGATCAGCAACAAGACTCTTCGAGGAAATTGAAAGATGAATCTGCTATCTCTGAGGAAATAGAGAGATTCAAGGAAAAAGGAAAGAAAAAGGTATCAGTAGATCATCAACGGAAAAAGAAAATTTCAGCAGATGATCTACGGAAGAGGAATTTGGTAACAATCAATCAGAAACATGAAGTTGATAGAGATGAAGCACATCCAAAGATGAAGAAGAAAGAGAAACATCAAAAATCAGCAAACCATATGAATGATTCTGAAAAGGAATCAGATGGAAAATATTGCAAATGGTATGACATGAGAAATCACAATACTGAAGAATGTTACTTCAGTAGCTGCTGCTCTATTTGCAATATGAACAATCACATGAAAGATGAATGTTACTTCAACAAACATTGTAGCATCTGCAACAAAAATAATCATTCCACTCAGGAATGTTATTTCAACAAAAAGAACAAAACAAAAAGCACAAAGAAGAAAGAGTCAGATAAGTCTGACACAGATACCGACTGTGACAAAGGTTCAAACTTGAAGAAGACTAATCTGAAATCAAAGTCAAAATCAAAGGACAAGATGTCAACAAGTGCTCATCCATTGAAGAAAAGAACAACTGATCAGTAGTCAATAACACCCCACAAAAGGGTATATTTGACTGATAAGGAATCAAAGGATGATGATTCATTTTTTGATAAATTTGAAAAGGGAATTCAAATACCTCTTTCAAAAACAAAAGATAGTGAAACATTCATTATCAAAACAAAAGACTCAAACAAATGAAGTTGATTTGATTCAAGCAGAAATTGATAAACAAGAGCCTAATTCATCAACATCCCATTCAGCAGAATCATCCTCATCTAAAACAAATCAGAATGAATCAACCAAATCTAAAACTGAAACTCCAAAACTTAGTCATGAAGGAGTAAAAAGCTTAGACTCTATGGACAAACCCAAGATCACTAAGACTTGGGTTGTCACTTCTAACTGATTTATTTCTGAATGTAGGAACAATATTGGAGAGCTGACAACAAGTGGTATGTTGACAGTGGTTGTTCCAGGCATATGACAGGAAACTGTTATCTTCTCCATGACTTCAAACATAATAATGCTTCTTATGTGGCATTTGGTGGGGATAAAATAGGAGGTAAAATTGTTGGTGTAGGGATGATAACAAATGGTGTGCTCAAATTTGAGAAACTAAATTATTGTAAAAATTTACAGTATAATCTACTTAGTGTGTCTCAAATCTGTGATCAAAATTATACCACATTGTTTGATAATACTAACTGTTACATTCTTAAGCCAGGATTTATTGTTCTAGAAGATTGGATCCTCCTCAAAGCAGCAAGAAAAGGAAACACTTATGTTTTCGATATGAACAACACTTCTCTCACAAAACATGAAACATGCCTTATATCTAAACTATCAGAAGATTTGTCTCAATTATGGCATAGAAGGCTTGTCCATTCTAACATGAAGAACATGAATAAATTGGTGAAAAATAATCAGGTCATTGGATTGCCAAACAAAAAGTTTCATTGCTTGACTCATTGTTCTTCATGTTACAAAGGAAAACAACAAGAGTGTCACATAAATACAAAACTATCAATTCAAATACTACACCACTCAAAATGCTTCACATGGATCTGTTTGGTCCTATCAATGTGATGAGCATTGGAAAAAGGTAATATTGTTTGGTGTAGTTGATGATTTTACAAGATTCACATGGGTCTTTTTCTTAAAACAAAAGAATGAAACATCAGAAACATTAATGGACTTTGTGATCAAGATTGAGAATCAACTTGATTCAAAAGTTAAATTTTTTAGGAGTGACAATGGTACTGAATTTGTCAATTTTGAACTGGATTCCTTTTGCAGGAGCAAAGGTATTGCAAGACAATTCAGTGCACCAATAACTCCACAACAAAATGGAGTAGCTGAAAGAAGAAACAGAACTCTCATTGACGATGCCAGAACAATGCTAGCTGATTCACAATTACCTATCACTTTTTGGGCTGAGGCTGTGAATACTGCATCCAATGTTCAAAACAGAACATTAATTGTCAAAGAACATAACAAAACTCCCTATGAGCTCTTATTTAAAAGAAAACCATACATAGGATATCTGAAAGTCTTTGGATGTCATGTAACTGTTTTAAACATGAAAGAGTCATTGGGAAAATTTTCAGAAAAAGCATATGATGGTTTCTTTGTTGGATACTCTTCAACATCAAAATCATATAGGGTTTATATTCCACAACATAACATTGTGGAAGAGACTCCTAATGTGTCTTTTGATGAATCTGTATTTACAAAGTCAATTAAAGGTTCATCATGGTTGTTTGACATAGCTGCTTTAGCCAAATCATTTAACTATGATTATTTGAACAATGCAGGATCTGATGAAGTGTGTTATCCATTTGTTCCACCTCTTATGACTAAAGTAACCTTATCTGTTGATCCTCCAAGGATACCCCCATACTCGAATGAAAACACTTCAGTAGATGCAGATACTACATTTGGAAACAAACATGCTGCATCCGGAGATGTGAATGTTGTGCCTTCAACAGAACCAAGCTCTCAAGTGAATGAAATAAATCTTGGAAATGATTCATGTCCTCACTTAGTATCTGGAGAAACTTCTACGGAAGAGCAAAATACTTCCGGAGAAGTTCCTACGGAAAAGCTAAATGTTTCCGGAGAAGTTCCTACGGTAGAGCAAAATGTTTCCGGAGAAGTTCTTACGGAAGAGCAAAATGTTTCCAAAGAAGTTCCTACGGAAGAGCAAAATGTTTCTGGAGAAGTTACTACAGAAGAGCAAAATAAAACTGGAGATACTCCTGCAGCCCATACAAGAGACTCTCATGATCATTCTTCTCATGTTGAACATTTTGACTATTTCTTAAACTCACAAGCTGAGGTGAATTAGTGTGAGACACTGGAAATGACTAACCTGGGATCATCTATACCAGTTGAATCAACTCCTTCAATAAGGATCCATAAGACTCATCCAATTATCAACATCATTGGAAATCCTGAAAAGAGAACTATAAGGAGTCAAAGTGGTACAGCCAACCTTTGTCTCTTCAGTTGTTTTCTTTCTCAAGTGGTGCCTCCAAATATCACTGTTGCTTTAAAAGACAATAGCTGGATTGAAGTTGTGCAAGAAGAGCTTCAGCAGTTCAGAAAGAAAAAAGTGTGGTCTCTTGTTGATTTGCCTGAAGGTCAACATCCTATTGGAACAAGATGGCTATACAAAAACAAACTGGATGATAGAGGGATTATTGTAAGAAACAAAGCAAGGTTGATTGCACAAGGATACACTCAAGAAGAAGGAATTGACTATGATGAAGTTTTTGCACCAGTTGCAAGAATTGAGGCCATAAGAGTGTTTCTGGCTTATGCATCATATAAGAAATTTACTGTGTATCAGATGGATGTCAAGTGTGCATTCTTATATGGAAGATTGGTGAGGAAGTTTATGTATCACAACCCCCTGGTTTTGAAGATCCTCATTATCCCCACAGGGTATACAAACTTGATAAAGCCCTGTATGGTCTTCATCAAGCACCAAGAAAATGGTATGAAACACTATCATCTTTCTTGCTCAAGCATGGCTACAAAAGAGGAACTATTGATCAGACTCTCTTCCTCAAACAAGAACATCAAGATCTCCTAGTAGTTCAAATATATAACAAGAACATCAAGATCTCCTAGTAGTTCAAATATATGTTGATGACATTATATTTGGTTCAACTAATAAGAGATTATGTGTGAAATATGAAGAGCTGATGAAATCTGAATTTTAGATAAGCTCAATGGGCATATTAACCTTCTTTCTTGGCCTTCAAGTTCATCAAAAATCAAATGGGATATTCATCAATCAAGAAAAATACATACATCAAATTCTAAAGAAATACAATCTTGCTTAAGTATCCTCATGCAAAACACCAGCATCAACAATTGATAAGATTGCTCCTGATCTTTCTGAAAAATTTATTGATCAAAAATTATATAGATCAATGATAGGTTCACTTATGTATTTAACTGCCAGTAGACCTGATATTATGTTTGCTGTGTGTGTATGTGCTAGGTACCAATCTGATCCCAAGGAGTCTCATCTCAACGCGGTAAAAAGAATTTTCAGATACCTCAAAGGAAAACCAGGGCTTGGCCTTTAGTATCCAAAGGATGGCGGCTTTACACTCTACTCATACTCAGACAGTGACTATAGTGGATGTAACAGTAACAGAAAATCAACAACCGGTGGATGTCAATTCATTGGACCAAGGCTAGTATCGTGGCAGTGCAAGAAACAAACCAATGTTTCTGTATCCACAGCTGAGGCTGAGTACATTGCCGCTTCAGCTGGATGTTCTCAAGTTCTTTGGTTGCAAAACCAATTACTTGACTATGGTTACAACTTTCTTCAAACTTCAATTTATATAGACAATTCTGCTGCTATGTTTATAACTGCTAATCCTGTGCAACATAGTAAAACAAAACATATTGAAATAATATATCATTTTTGAGAGATTGCTCAGAAAAGGGTTTGATTAAGTTAGTCAAAGTGGATACGTCAAATCAGCTTGCTGATTTATTCACTAAAGCCTTTGATTCAGTCAGATTTAACTATCTGGTTGAGTCTCTGGGCATGATTAATGTAGATTAATCAAGTCTAAACAAATAAAATACTGTGTGTAATGATGCTTCAGCATGGCATATGTATGGGAAATGATAGTACACTATAGCTTTGCTTATTCCTGAATACATAAATAACAATAAATCTCAGCAAGTTTCTTGATATGTGAGTAGATTCATCTAGAGTGGAAACTGAACTGAGTGCATGCCAAACATAATGCTAAAATGATTGTTTGTGGGAAACTTCATTTTGAGAATACAAAGAAAGTCTTATTCTAATGTGACAAAATCACTCATTTAAACACACTATGTAAAACACTTTGTAATATCTATCTTTGCAAATCAAACTCCCTCTGTTTTGTGTGAACAAAGACCTGGGTGTATGATCACCATACTGAATATCAGTCACAAAAGTTAAAAAGATCATGATCCTCATCGTCCCTTTGTTTTGTGTCAACAAAGACCTGGGTTAACGGCACCTCTGTTTTACCTGAGTAAAGACCTGGTGACCTGATGATGATCATATCTAAGCTCTCAAAAGAATCCTATGTGATCAACTGCATATTAATCTTGAGCTTTTACTGATGGGTTTGCAAGAACATAAAACTAAATTTAACCCATTAAACTTACTGAAAATGCAGCGGAATAACAACATATTATTGACTTACTTGTAAGCTGAAAAATATGTTCTTTAGGTGACCATTTGAATGTATAAAGCAAACCCAAAATCAAAGGATCTAAATATGTGAATAAGCAAGCTATGAACACATAAAACAAGCATAATAGACAGCCATTAACAAGCTGCCAAAACTACCTTTCAGCAGTTGAAAGCAATACTTCCAAAAGGGCTGCCAAAAATGTGGATTTGATGAAGATGGAGATGTCAAAATCGGCCAAGACTCCAAGAAGAGGAGGCCCTCAAGCTAGTATACCCCAAGCACTATCACAAAACACCTTAGATGCTAGGATTGAACACCAAAACGAAGAGAGACTCTCCTGAAAAGAACTTTCAGCCGATTCTTTTAGCAAGAACAAGAAGAGCTTTCTTGTGTTCTTCTATTGCATGTATGAGAGAGAGAGTGAGATGGAGTGAATTAGTATCAAATGTGTGTTTTTTTCAAGGTTGTCAAAAGCAATCAAGGGGATAGCAAGCCCCAAGGGCGGCCGAATCCCTTCACACATTTGATTTCCCCCCCCCCCCCCCCCCAAATTTTAAAAGGAAAATGTTAACACATTAAACAAGTCATCTCCTTTTAAAATTTGTTCATTCAATAAACCTTTTTATTAATAACACATATACACTCACTAATTATTTGATGTTATTTAAATAACTTAAATAACATTACAAACAATATATATATAAACAAAATATCCATATAAATTGTTTAATCTCATATGCAACTTATTTAGAAAACCCATTTTCAAAATTTGGTGTTATTATTTAATTGCATGATCATATCATCAATTGAATAATTGTCAGTGATTGCAAAGCTTGTTGTTGGGTATAACCCGACTTGGATCATGACATACTAACCGCATCAATGTTCCATGTGTCTTGGGTATATAAAATCTAACAATCTCCCACTTGCCCAGATTCATAAAAGATTGATGCAAGCAGTAAATACCGCCTAACATCGGTTTACTACCCTTAATACGCATGACTTATAGCCATTCAATAACATCATCTTATTCAAGTATCCTACTTGAAATGATTTAGGTGAATCAATCATCTATCCTTTTGTTACTGTTGGAGCATATATAGTCATATATAGTGTGTCCGTCGCTTGTCGAATAGTCTAGGCTTAATGTAATACACCTGATATGTTGTAAACACATGAAACTGGGTCATTCGTAGGAGCATATGCGAATGAGACTCAGTCGTACGACTGAGCCATGTAATGGACCAGCCGTGCGACTGAGATATGCGATTGGGACATTCGTAAGACGGAACCATAAGAATGGTCCAGTCGTACGATTGAACCATAAGAATGGTCCAGTCGTACGATTGGACCATACGCATGGTCCAATCGCACGAATGGGCCCAGTCGCATCTAATATGGGCCGAGGCCTATATATACCAGTTTTAATGTGTAGAAGGGTTAAGGGGATTGAGAGGAAGTCTGCCCGGAGCCTAGGGCTGCCGGATGAGAGGGGAGATCATGCTCGATCTCCCCTTGCCAAGAGTCTTGATTCTTATGTTGTAACGAACTTGTAATCGTTAGGTTTTATCAATGAAACCATTCAATTATAGTTCGTGTTATTGTTTGACTTTTGGTTTGTGTTGTTGTTTATCCTTCCGTCAAGAACATGCTCGGATGTTTATCGATCCGGCAAAAAAGAAACCTCACAATTGGTATCAGAGCCGGTTACTGCTGGAATGATCTAACAATCATTCTAGCAACCCGAGCTCTTGGTTTCTGGATTGAATTTCAGATCTTGACGTTAAACCCACTTCGTGTTCTTCGTGATTTGCTCAGATCTTGTTACGTGTGTTGCTTCTATGTTGAAATCGAATTCGTAACCACGTTCCTGTCACCCTTTCGAATCTGATGATGTCTACTTTGTTTCGGTTCATGTTGAATTCGTCAGATTAGGGTTTTGGGCAGCCCTGGCGGCTGCAGATCTGAAAATCTACGTGCAGACCCGTTCATGCGACTGGGCCATGCGAATGGACCATTCGTACGACTGGGCCATGCGAATGGACCATTCGTACGACTGGACCATGCGAATTAGCCATTCGTACGACTGGACCAGTCGTATGTTCAGTCGTGCGACTGGACTAGTCGTATGTTCAATCGCACGAATGAGCCATCCGCATTGACTCATTCGCATTTGTTCCAGACTAAAAAAAAAGTCTGGAACAGCTTCTTGCACGGATTTGAAGATGAGCAAAGCATATTCACCCAGAGGTTCATTTGTCAAATAAGTTCGATGTGTACCCCATTATTCGTCGGATTTCCAGAATAGGTGAATGTAATTGGAACACGAAAGAGAGAAGAGAAGATGTCAGCAGTTGTTGCTGATGTTGTGGGGTAGTCAGGAGCATCTGACTACTTATGGGCCAATCAAGTTATATTTATCCGCACAGAATGGATTCTGCTTCTTAGGGGGAATCCTTGTATATAGAAAGTGAAGACGCAATCAGAAAGTGATGATGTGAACCGGTTTCCGATGATGAATCTTCGTGCGTGCTGATTTGGTTGATGTTGTCAGCTATGGATTGGAACCTTCAACCTTTTGCCCAATACACCGTGTCAAGACGCAAGGAGAGCACAATGTCTATATATTAGGATATGCTGAATGTGAGAGGGAATTTCTGCAGGTGGTGATGTTAATCAGGTTAGCCTGTGTGAAGATTGAAGCAATGGAAAACTGTTCGTATCATTATCTGGAAAAATCAGTCATATGGGGAATCTTGTTGTTGTGATGGTGTTCTGCAAAGTAAACAAAAGCTATTGTGCCTAAATTCATTTTAAGGGATGTGGTAGTAACCTGACGGATCGGTAATGTTGGCTAATATGGTTTTCGTTTGATTCTATTGGCAACCAGAGCAAAGATTGACTGAAGATTGTAGGAGGTGTTATCTACTATTCGCAAGCAACGTCCAAGGGGGAATTTGTTGGAGCATATATAGTCATATATAGTGTGTCCGTCGCTTGTCGAATAGTCTAGGCTTAATGTAATACACCTGATATGTTGTAAACACATGAAACTGGGTCATTCGTAGGAGCATATGCGAATGAGACTCAGTCGTACGACTGAGCCATGTAATGGACCAGCCGTGCGACTGAGATATGCGATTGGGACATTCGTAAGACGGAACCATAAGAATGGTCCAGTCGTACGATTGAACCATACGCATGGTCCAGTCGTACGATTGGACCATACGCATGGTCCAATCGCACGAATGGGCCAGTCGCATCTAATATGGGCCGAGGCCTATATATACCAGTTTTAATGTGTAGAAGGGTTAAGGGGATTGAGAGGAAGTCTGCCCGGAGCCTAGGGCTGCCGGATGAGAGGGGAGATCATGCTCGATCTCCCCTTGCCAAGAGTCTTGATTCTTATGTTGTAACGAACTTGTAATTGTTAGGTTTTATCAATGAAACCATTCAATTATAGTTCGTGTTATTGTTTGACTTTTGGTTTGTGCTGTTGTTATCCTTCCGTCAAGAACATGCTCAGATGTTTATCGATCCGGCGAAAAAGCAACCTCACAGTTACAGATGTCATGTTAAATCCAAGAACACAAAGTGATCATTCCTTGTTGATTTAACTTATCAGGCCTTAGACATCTAACTCTCAACGAATAAGAGGAACAAATTCCATCTTGACTACATACGTCTCTCACAAACACCTCGTGTCACACCTGAACATACCCTTATGTACTGTCCATTATTTCAGGGCAGTGAAGAATCAGCTCAAGGCATAATACTTGGTGAATATCAAAACCCAATATGTATCTCAGGTCGGAGGATACCAAATGATATTCGCCTTTACTCAAAATTACTTATGATCAATCAACAAGATTCCATGTAGTAAAGTTTGAGTTGTGGGTTAGTCCAATATTTGTATCTCACAAATATCTATGAACCTTGGTAGCAACCCATTGCTTTATATTCATCCTTATGAATATCAACCAATCCAAGTTCATAATAATCTTACCCTCACACTTGTTCCCACAAGTATGAATGACTACGGACATTTAGAGTAAACAATTTACTCTTGGATTAAACATGCTAAATTGGAACATTAATTGAAACATTATAACCAAATAATTTTATTCAAATAATAGAGAGTTCCACATATCCAAATACAAAATTACAGATCAAATCCAATCACTAGAATATCGAAGTCCCATGGCACAAGTATGACCTTCATGCTTTGCCTTTTCAAGGAGCTTCGTGAGAGGATCCGCAATGTTCTGATCCGTGTGAACTTTGCGAATACATATCTTTCCCTTTTCAACTTCATCTCGTATGTAGTTGAATCTCCGCTCAATGTGCCTAGTCTTTTGATGAGCACGAGGTTCCTTGATTTGAGCAATCGCACCCTCGTTATCACAAAAGATCTCTAGGGGGTCCTGAATGGAAGGGACAACCCCCAGATCGGCAATGAATTTCTTCAACCATGCAGCTTCTTGAGCTGCCAATGAGGCGGCGATGTATTCTGATTCTGTAGTTGATAGAGACACCACATCCTGTTTGGAGCTTTTCCAAGAGACCGCTCCTCCATTCATAATGAAAATATATCCCGATTGTGACCGAGAATCATCATGATCAGTTTGGAAACTCGCATCCGTGTAACCCTTTACAACGAGTTCCTCATCACCAGATCCATAGATTAAGAACACATCTCTTGTCCTCCTCAGGTACTTAAGTATGTTCTTAACAGCCATCCAATGACTGTTTCCAGGATTTTGCTGGTAACGGCTTGTCATGCTTAAGGCGCATCACACGTCCGGTCGAGTGCATATCATCGCATACATGATGGATCCAATAGCAGATGCGTATGGGATTGCCTTCATTTTATCTTGCTCATCCTTTGAGCTAGGACATTGAGTCGTACTCAATATCGTTCCTCTTTGAATAGGTACGGTACCTTTCTTAGAGTTCTCCATCTTGAACCTTTTCAAGATCTTATCAATGTATGCACTTTGATTCAAACCAATCAACCGCCTTGATCTATCCCTATAGATCTTTATTCCAGAATGTAGGCGGCTTCTCCAAGATCCTTAATGGAAAAACAACTTCCAAGCCAGGTTTTTACACCTTCCAAGGTTGGAATGTCATTTCCAAATAGTAGTATGTCATCAACATACAAGACTAGGAAAGTTATCGTGCTCCCACTAGCCTTCTTATACACACAAGCCTCATCAGCATTTTTGATGAAGCCAAATTTCTTTACCTCCTCATCAAAACGATGATTCCAGCTTCTCGATGCTTGTTTCAATCCATAGATGATTTCTTTAACTTGCATACTTTATTAGGATGTTTTGGATCGACAAAACCTTTAGGCTGAACCATATAGACATTTTCCTCAAGATATCCATTTAGGAAAGCGGTTTTGACATCCATTTGCCAAATCTCATAATCATAATGAGCATCTATGGCAAACAATATCCTTATAGACTTTAGCATTGCAACAGGTGAGAAGGTTTCATCATAATCAACCCCTTGAGTTTGAGTGAAACCTTTTGCTACAAGTCTAGCTTTATAAGTATCCAAGTTTCCATGCATATCGGTTTTCTTCTTGAAAAACCACTTACTTCCAACTACCTTGGAATTAAGAGGTGGTACAACAAGTTCCCAAACTTGATTGTCATACATGGATTGCATCTCAACGTTCATGGCCTCAAGCCATTTGTCACAATCCAAATTGGACACTGCATCATGGTATGTGGTTGGTTCATCTGAATCTACCACATAGCATCCATCCATGAAAAATTCGTATCTTTCAGGTGGATACTAGTTCTACCACTTCTACGAACGTTTTGTGTGTATTGATCAACCACTTGATCAACCTCAACATCCTCATGTTGAG
Source organism: Flaveria trinervia (assembly GCA_025506515.1). NCBI lineage: Eukaryota > Viridiplantae > Streptophyta > Magnoliopsida > Asterales > Asteraceae > Flaveria > Flaveria trinervia. The sequence continues at coordinate 58,665 of JACCIX010000841.1, forward strand.
TGCTAGTTTCAACCAAACATGCATCGAGTTGTCGTTCTTGATCTTCCTCAAGATCTACTGTTCGACTGCTTGTTCCTTCCATAAGGAACTTTGCTTCTAAGAACTCACCATTTCTGGCAACAAACACCTTTTGTTCCAGTGGATCATAGAAATAATATCCCATAGAATCTCTAGGATATCCAATAAAGATACACTTGGTGGATCGGACTTCTAATTTGTTTGGGGTGGGAGTCTTAACATAAGCCTCACAACCCCAGACCCTTAAGTATGATAGGGATGGAACTCTTCCATGCCATATCTCAAAAGGTGTCCTTTCCACCTTTTTGGTTGGGGCCATATTTAGAATACGGGCCGCGAAGAGCAAAGCGAAACCCCAAAATGATAGAGGTAGTGTGCTTATAGCCATCATAGATCGAACCATATCCAATAAGGTTCGATTCCTCCTTTCAGACACACCATTATGTTGTGGTGTTCCATGTGGAGTGAGTTGTGAGACAATCCCACAACTCCTAAGATGATCTTGGAAAGCATCACTTAGGTATTCACCTCCTCTATCGGTACGGAGAACTTTAATCGACTTGTTGAGTTGATTTTCCACTTCATTCTTGAAGATTTTGAACATTTCAAAAGCTTCATCTTTGTGCCTTAATAAGTACACATACCCATAGCAACTATAATCGTCGGTAAAGGTAATGAAGTATCTTTCACCATTCCTAGTCATTGGCTTAAAAGGACCACATACATCCGAATGTATGATTCCTAATAAATCTTTTGCCCTTTTGTTAGTTCCACTAAAGGGTGCCTTAGTCATTTTACCTTGTAAACAAGATTCACACACATCAAATGAATCACATTCATTTGTTTTTAAAAGACCATTCTTTTGAAGTGTTTGTATATGTTTCTTGTTTATATGACCAAGACGACAATGCCAAAGATAGGTATCACTCAAATCCAACTTGAGTTTCTTGGTGCTAGTTTGGTACAATGAACTATTTAAAGTATTTTCATGAACCAATTCATAAATACCATTAATGGGTATAGGTTTAAAATAGAACATATCATTTAAAGAAACATGAATATCATTTTCAATAAAAGATAATACATAATCATAAAGTCTTAATTGGGATACAGAAATAATGTTCCTAGTCAAACTAGGAGCATACAAAACATTCTTCAGAATAACATCCAAGCCACTTGGAAGTTTCAAGATGTAGTCCCCACGAGCTTCAACTTGGACTTTGGTTCCATTGCCCATGAAGAGGCTAACATCCCCTTGATTGAAGTCCCTACTTCTTTTGAACCCCTGCAACAAATTGCAAATATGAGTTCTAATCCGGTATCTAATACCCATGTGTTTGAAGATGTAACATTAAGATCAATATGAATCATGTATATTGTACCTGAGGTCTGCCCAGCATCCCTCTTGGCTTTCAACTCTTGGAGATGGACAGGACAATTTCTTGCCCAATGTCCAATCTCCCCACACTTGAAGCATGGGTCATTGGTAGCAGCCTTTTGCTTCTTCTCTTGTGGTTTGGGTGGCACCCTTGCCACCCCTTTCCCCTTTCCCCATACGGGTCCCTTACCCTTGGCAACTTTTGCCTTGGGTGCGGGATAAGGCCTTTTCTTGTTCCCACCTTCATTGATGGTGAGAACGGGTAAAACCCTTTTACCCATGGCCGCCTCGGCCGTTTTCAGCATTGAGTGAAGCTCACCAATGCTTTTGTCCCAAGCATTCATGTTGTAATTCAACACAAATGTCTCGAACTTCTTGGTAAGGCCATTGAGGATCAAATCCGTGGCCAATTCCTTCGAGACGGGACAATTAAGCCTCTCGAGGCGGTCAATATGACTTTTCATCTTAAGTACATAAGATGAAACTGATTGGTTGTCGTCCATACGACATGCATGGAGTGCTCGAACCGTTTCAAAGCGCTCAACCCTTGCTTGCTGTTGGAACGTTTCCTTCAGCTGAGTTATCATGTCATACGCTCCGTGATGTTCATACTCCTTTTGGAGATCCGAGTCATGCTCGCTAGCAGGAGACAAGACACTTGGACAGAGTCCTTAGTGTACTTCAGCCAATCGTTGTAGGCCTCTTCATCATCCTCGGAGGCTGATCGGGGATGGGGTCGTCTAAAACATATGATCTTCTCTTGAGAACGATTCTCAAGTTTCGATACCAATCAATAAAGTTGTTATGATTTAGACGTTCCTTTTGGAGGATCGCTCGTAATGATTGGGTGGACGCGGATGAGTTATCATGATTGTCATTATGGTGGCCATCTACAAATTTAACAAAGATCTATTTAGTATTTTCGATATTGCTATTTTTAATTATAATGTCTTTTAAGGTCATTTTATATTAAATTCTAGAACCCAATATTACATTTAAATTGTGGTTAGGTGACCTTTATCCCACGATTTAAATTAATAAGGTGGTCAACGATTGACGGTTGCAACCATTTACAACTTCTAGAGGTATGGGATCGACTTTAAACATCATATGTAAAGTCGGCATGTTAATCCCATCAACACCATTTGGAAACCATATTTAGGTGATCCATTTAACATGGTTTGCAAATCAAGTTACCCTACTGGCACACACATGTGAGTTTACCCACATAAGTGGTTAGGTGATCTTTATCACACAACTGTGGTATCCTCACCTTAAATCATAAGTTCCCTCTAAATGGTTAGGTGACCTTTATCCCATTAAGAGTTTCCAAATGACTCAAGTGTTGTGCAAAAGAACGGTGTTAAACTTGTTGGTCAAAAGATAAGAGATTTCATAATTCTAGTTTAGAAAACTCTATGTACTTGTATTTGCATGCTTTCAAATACAAGGTACCCTATGGTCCTTTGATTAAAACCCATTTTTTAATTAAAATCATTAAATCATTTTAATAACCTTTTATTACATTTTAATGATTAAGAACCATCATTGTTATAACTTGTTAAGTTTGTTAATTAGTTTGTAATGCATGTCAAAATTCCAACCATTCAATCAAATAACAAACATTCAAACAAGCATAAGCATAAACAACCATAATGTGCATAACCTTAGCTACTATTGTGACCACACTTGTTTGCCATCACAAGTGTGGTCATTAGGTCTTTCCTAAGGGTTGAAATCAACACAAAATGAGGTCATCATAGGCCCCCACTTGAACTTGCATCCATATGCTTCAAGTTCCATGTCTTTGATGTCCATCTTTGGGTCTTGATCTTGTGCATCTTCCTATTACAAAAATTGTATCCTAATACATTTTTCTAATAAAAGAAATGCACCTAATCTATTAATTACATAACCAAATAATAAACATGAATATTACAACCCAATTGAATGAATAAAACAACCATTCCAATCATCCAAACAACACAAGGCCAAAAGCTAGGTTATGCACTATCAAGAGAACCATAAACATCATTCAACAATCTAAATAAACCCCATCAAACCCAAAATTTTCAGCCAACATAAACTGAAAATTTGGGTTTGTTTGTCCAAACAAACAACATCCAAAATAATATCAACCAATTGACATTCCCATCTTTCAAAGTTTAATCATAAGCATGAAGATATAACTATGAAAGACTTGGGGTTTACTAAATCAGTCAAAATCAGCCTCTAATAGGTTGATAAAATCTTTTAAAACCGATTTTAAAGAACAAGAACAAGCAAGTTATCCACATAACCGGCTCTTGATGCCATTGATGGGTTTGCAAGAACATAAAACTAAGTTTAACCCATTGAACTTACTGAAAACGCAGCGGAATAACAACATATTATTGACTTACTTATAAGCTGAAAAATATGTTCTTTAGGTGACCATTTGAATGTATAAAGCAAACCCAAATCAAAGGATCTAAATATGTGAATAAGCAAGCTATGAACACATAAAACAAGCATAATAGACAGCCATTAACAAGCTGCCAAAACTACCTTTCAGCAGTTGAAAGCAATACTTCCAAAAGGGCTGCCAAAAATGTGGATTTGATGAAGATGGAGATGTCAAAATCGGCCAAGACTCCAAGAAGAGGAGGTCCTCAAGCTAGTATACCCCAAGCACTATCACAAAACACCTTAGATGCTAGGATTGAACACCAAAACGAAGAGAGACTCTCCTGAAAAGAACTTTCAGCCGATTCTTTTAGCAAGAACAGAAGAGCTTTCTTGTGTTCTTCTATTGCATGTATGAGAGAGAGTGAGATGGAGTGAATTAGTATCAAATGTGTTTTTTTTCAAGTTTTCAAAAGCAATCAAGGGGATAGCAAGCCCCAAGGGCGGCCGAATCCCTTCACACATTTGATTTCCCCCCCCCCCAATTTTAAAAGGAAAATGTTAACACATTAAACAAGTCATCTCCTTTTAAAAATTTGTTCATTCAATAACCTTTTATTAGAATAACACATATACACTCAATAATTATTTGATGTTATTTAAATAACTTAAATAACATTACAAACAATATATATATAAACAAAATATCCATATAAATTGTTTAATCTCATATGCAACTTATTTAGAAAACCCATTTTCAAAATTGGTGTTATTATTTAATTGCATGATCATATCATCATTGAATAATTGTCGGTGATTGCAAAGCTTGTTATTGGGTATAACCCGACTTGGATCATGACATACTAACTGCATCAATGTTCTATGTGTCTTGGGTATATAAAATCTAACATTTACATCATTGCATTAATGAGATTCCAATTGCATCTCAAGATAGATCTTATAACTTAAAGTACATAGTTCTTAAGTGTGAAAAAGTGATGATTTGTCTTGCAAAGGGAGGACAAAATCTTTGTGAATTGAATATGAAGCCCATGATGGTTATTTACAAATCAGTATGAAAACATGATAATCAGCATGCCTAGTTGATACATGAGCTCTTGTATGGATTTAAGTGGACAATATACTTGCAATCAGAACTTTGTTCAGGTATCAACTCAAGAACATAACTCATCAGGATGAGGCTTAGTATTATAGTATGATCCCATCATATGTGTATATATGTCTGATCATTTTCATACAATTACAAATCATGTTATTCCTCTTAAAGAAATTTCTGATAAATGCTTAAATTCACCATTAATCACAAATTTAGGGGGAGCAGAATACATGAAGTTGAGTATGTTGAGTTACTCATTCAGCAGAAATGTCAATCTCATTATCAATTTGAAGAATTGGAATCTGAGCATCATCTTAGCTACTGGATACATGAAAATTTTAATAAAAATCTTTTTAAACTTTCTTGTGCTAAATTGCCATGTATACAAAGCCAACAAGGTCCTAAAGCAATAAATGGTTCTAACCAATGGACTTGGACCATACATACAACAATATCTCTCTACTTTGTGTTATTTTTAGCATCAGCAGAAGCCCCAATGAGGAAATCTTAAATGTTTATCAGTAGATTGGTGAACTACGGATGAATAAAGATCAACAAATGAAATTTATTGTGGTAATCTACGAAAGAATACATCATCAGCAGATGTTGTTAATCCGTAGATGTTTTGCGGAAGAATACATTGAGGGTCCCACTTAATAAATGAGATAAATTAATGTGTCTGAGAGTATAAATGATATGGTTTGACCTCTCAAATTCATTATTCGCTTTTTCAGCTCACTTTTCTAACCTAGAAAAACCCACTCACAACAAACTTTTTCACAACTCCTCGGCATTCAAATTTCACCAAATCAAAACATTAAAAAAACATATATTTGTGTTCTTAATCCGCTATTATTAAGGTAAAACATATTGTAATATTCAAGAACGAACCATTTGATTCTTGTTTTATCTCATAACTGTTCGTGTTCTCATATCAATAATGTGATTTTAACAAAGTCTTTTTCTTATGAATAGATGGATAATCGATTTGTGAAAGAACACATTGGGTGTGCATTCTTAAACCCTGATGATCCTGTCTCAAAAGGTTGTCAAGAACTTATCTGATATCTAAGAAGATCGAGGTTGTTCTATGCACTATCGGTAGAGCCTGTGATTTATCGATCTCATATCACCGATTTCTGGAACTCTGCATATGTAGAAGAAGATGGTGAAGGTATTGTTGCTGATATTAAAAATTGAAGGATGAGAATTGATGAACAAACAATAAGAAGGGCACTTGAGTTGGGAGATGTTGAAGCCGGACACCCTGATGTATTCGAAAATGAATACATAGAGAAAGTCTTCCTCATGATGGGATATTATGGTGATTTTGAAAAGGGAGAAATCAAGAAAGGAATACTCTGTAAGCCATATAGATTTCTCTGTCACACCTATCTAAAGTGCATTTCAAATAGACAATCTGGACTTGATAGATTTTCGAGACATATCTCATTTGGCATCATTGGTATTTTTGAAGGAAGAACCTAAAATTACTCAAAGTACATCTTCAACTATCTATGTGATCACATTAAAGTGTAGAAGGTTGATAAGATGTATATGTTTCCAAGGTTTCTTCAACTAATCATTAATGCGGAATTGCCTTGAACTTCTGTGGATGGTGGTGTTAAGCACACCTTGGCATATCTGTTCTGAACAAAATTTCTGGGAATATGAAGGACATGATATGGACATGTTTGCACATGTGGTTGATGCTGCTACAAATATCCCTCAAGAGCTTGTGTGGAGAGATGACAAGAGAATTCTCAAACCAAGTCTGTTCAAGACACTTTCTCACCAGATACATCACCCATACATCAACAATCTCCAGCCAGCCAGAATATCGAACCAATCTCTCCCATACTGAACCAATATGTCCCATCCACCATCCATCACCAAATAAAGAACAAACACCTCAACAACACTCTCCAGCCAGCCAGAATATCGAACCAATCTCTCCCATCCACCATCCATCAGCAAATCAAGAACAAACACCTCAACCACAATCTCCAGCCAGCCAAAATATAGATACAATCTCCCCATCCACCCCACTCACCAAATAGTTTTTACATTGGGGAGACAAGTTAGTCTCATAAGCAAGTACAGTTAAACTGTCATCATCCAAGACTGAATCCCCAGTACTCTCAAACGAAACTAACAAGTATCTCCAGTGTCTGATCATCAACAACAACACAACCTCATTAAGAACTTGCAAATCAAGTCATTGAGCTCAGTTCAAGCTCAGCAAGTGTAGACCCAGAAGAAGTTAACGATGATGAGATTAATGCTCAACATTAGGAAGAAGAAGAAGAAAAGAAGAAGCAGACTATGTTGATGTAACTTCCTACAATGAAGATGATCTGAGTGATAATGACATCCCTGTCAGCAAGAGTTATCTCGTTGCTGAGTATAACAAGCTAGTGCTAAAATCGAACAAAAGAAAGCAAAGAATACATGAGCTGAAGGAGCGATAAGAGAAAAGGATGAAGAGTTGATGAAACAACAAGCTAGAATAAAAAGACTAAGAGAAGATGCTCAATGTGACAAGGAAGTTATTAATGCTTTGCTTGATAAGGAGTCTGAGCTTAAAGAGTCAGCAGCAACTGTAAAAGAAGAAAAGGAAAGGATGATGATGAAGCTTGAACAAGAAAATAACACTATGTCTGCTCAGTCAAATTGATAAAAAGAAAGAAGAAGAGATTGAACAGCTCAAAATGAAGATCTGTACGTTAGAGTCTAATGTTAATGTTTCAACCGTTCAAGCAAAACAATCTACTGAGGCAACAAAAGAGCTAATTTTGTACTCAAGGAAGAGAAAGTACCTTGGTACGACTGAGAAGAAGAAAACTATTGATGAGAGTCCTTCCAAGAAACAAAAGTTGACATCTCCTGAACACACACCTTCAGTACATTTATCTACTGTGAAGTCTATTTCTCATCAGGATGATGACAGTGATGAAGAGTGGAAAGAGCTGACTAATGACGACTCTGCCCTAGATAAGGAAGTATCAAAGGTTGATGATCTTCTGGCTACAAAAGACATATTAGAAGAGAGACCTGAATCGACCATGTTCATGACACTCATAAATCATGCTTTCTCGTATGACATGGTTGAAAGGCTAAACATGACTGAGATGAAGAATTTGTTGAAAGAATTTGAGATTGCATGCTTTATGATTCCAAACTATGATTACGAAGCTTTATGCACCTTTCAATTCATCCAAAAGACAAAGAAGGAGTTGGGTCATTGTGACACAGCTAAGCTGAGTAGATATAACATGACTTGCTGGTTACAAGGCCATAACTACAAACCACATGAGCTTAAGGGAAGGTCAATAGGAGAACTTAGAAGAATGATGGAGCATGTGACGAAAGTTGAGCTGGATACTGGTGTAAAATTCAGAACTGAAGCTCCTCATCCATCTTATGAGAAACAAAGTAAACTTCCTGCTGAACCTATAACAGTTGAACCTAAAGATCAGCACAAAGGGAAGGACAAACTGATCAGAGAGCCAAGAGAAGTAATTCCCGACAAAGTATGGCCACTGGGCACTACAGTGAGGGAGATAACTGAACAGAATTCCACTTTGATACAACTAATAGACCACCTCACGACTCCCAGTTCTATGGAAGAAAACAGGATCATGGCCTGGAAATATGATCCAGACTGGGATTGTACTATTATTAAAAGAACATCTGGAAGAGTTGAATACTTCCATGATGTATTTTCAATGGTGAGTCTACCAGAGAATGACATCAAAGATCTTCAAAGCCTGATCATCTTCAATTATCCAATTCACCCTAGAGGAAGAGACTTCACAACTCTAGTGGGAAAGCTCAAGACTAAGTTTAAAGATGATGTCCTAAGTGAAGCTAAAAGAGAAGATGCAGAGCATCAGAAGAGAATCAAAGGGCTTAAAAGATACAAGTCCAATGCCTCAGAATCTATAAATAATGAATTCTTGAAGAGGGTTGGATACAAAAGTAGAACTACAGCAGCAATCAAATGTATTGAAGGGACTCAATTCACATACCCTATAACTGAATGGGGTTATGTTGAGAAAACAAAAGAGATGGTGTTGTTAAGAAATGCTAAAAATAAGAAAGCTGACCGTATTAGGATCTTTGATCCTGTGGAAATCAAACTACTTTATCCCAGCTACACCTCATACCTTAATGACAAATTCTTTCCCAAGTTGCCCGATGAAAAAGCACAGAATGATTTGTTCCTACATGTCCATGTGATCCAAGTGATTGACAAATTACATGCCAAAGCCTACAAAAGAAGAAGATACAATGCTGGACTGCTAAAGGGAACAACTTTTGATGAAGTAACTGAACTCAGAATTTCAAAGCAAGATGATTTAGAAGTGATGAATAACAACAATGTGTTAGACACACTTACTACGAAGGAAGATGTTCTGGGGATAAGCTTTGAGACTCTGAAGAAGTTCAGCAAGATGAAGATGAACTACAAGTATGATGATTAGAAACTGTTGTGTCTTACTTCTACAATAAGATCATTGCCAGAGTCAAGGAACTTTTAGTGTTGAAGAACTGATTGCAAGTATCTAAGCCTAAGCGGGAGTATTTTTAGGTCCACATTTAGTAGATCTAGTTTATTATGTATAGGCTTAGTACTTGAATTAATATCTATAATGAATGTTTGTAATTGATTATTGTGTATGCACTAAATATATAGGTTAACCCATTTTTTTGTGTGTTGATTTATGTATGGTTACAGGTACAAACATTATACTCAATCAACTTATGAAATTGACCAAGTGTAAGAAACATCTACGGATGAACATGTTGTTCTTCCATAGATAATTTCTTACAAATAACTATTCACCCAAAGATCCTCTGCGAGATGAACAACTAGAAGTGAAGAACAAGATTGCTTCGGAAGAACAAGATTGCTTCGGAAGAACAAGATTGCTTCGGAAGAACAAGATTGCGTCGGAACAACAAGACTTCTGCGGAAGAACAAATCTTCTGCGGAAGAACAAATTCCTACGGAAGACACTATCCTACGGAGTCCAAACACTTGTATAATTCAAGTGTTACAAGTCAACAAGTCAACAAGACAGTTATGCGAATCCCAAGAAATCCGATGATTCCTTAACTGACACAAATCAAATCCCAAGAGATCCGGTGTTTCCTATAACAGAAACATCATTGTCTATATATATGGATCCTAGGTTCGATTCAACAGAGGTTGTTTAGACGATTGATTGAGTGACAACAACAACAGCATTATAACAATCACTTCAATGTCTCTCAATCAAACCCTAGCAGCCGTCACATCATAACATACTTTGATATCATTCATTCATTATATTTGTAATCATTAACATGTTCTAATGAAATACATATTAATCATTAATTGTGTTTTGCTACATGTGTTCTTGAACATTTATTGATATTTAAAGTTATTTCAAAACAATTAAACCAAATCAACGTTGTTTCCGCAAACGTTGACTTGTCAATCGACCGACATTGATAATTCTTGTTCATGATCATGGATTCACAAATACGCTAAATAATAGGGAAATATAGTATTTCATGTCTTTTAATAGAAAATATGCAATTAATCCATTTAAAAATACTAATAAGGTTTACATATAAAACTAAATAAACACTTGGAACAACATCATATAAACGATAATAATTTAAAGGTAATATCAAAAATCATTTTGCTAATTAAGATGTGAAATCCATTTTAGTAGAAATAAAACTTAGAATAATCTTCGTAAAAAAGGGTTTATTAAAATTATTTTATTATCTATATTTTAATAAAAATTCTAGAAAATTATTTGGTGTTTAAAAAAATATTTAAAGTTTACAAAAGCTATTTTTATAATTATTAAAAATTGCCCATAATTAAATTAAGGCTTAAAAAGCCTAAAAAATAATTGAGGGAGCCGAGTTGGAACCCCGGACCCCAAAGTTGTAAAGATAGTAACTTAACTAGTGAACCAGGGCCTTGGCTTTGGTTCATTTTGGTTTCTAATTCTTTTTAACCCATATTAAAAATTCCCCCTTTTCACCAAGAACCCTAGAAACGATTTTCCCCCAATTGAAGTGCAATTCGATTTTGTGAATGGTTGAAATCATGGGGCTTTTGTTCCCATGTATAGCCGAGCATAATCATGTGTTTAACTTACTCGGTTACAATTGAATTGAAGTGCATATGCTCGGGTTTTATCTCGGTTCATTTGCGAAGAACAGGGACTTGGAATCTATGTTTACGTGATAATTTAGGGAAGTTGAAGTTGTAGAGAGTTGAAAGGGGTAGGATTAAAGCTTTCCCCTCTGTTAAATAGGTTCAATTTAATCGATTCAGTCCCGAACGGGTTTCGTCTTATCATGCTAGCTACGGTAATGATTCGGTAATTAATTGATCGTTAATCTTGTATTAAACTACACATTTAGTTTCGCGGTGATTACACGAGCGTTACAGTTCGTTTAAGTTGATTAATCATTAAGTTTTGTATGTTGAACGGTTATGAACCGATTGAGGTGCGCTTTTTCGGTTTGAGCCTCTCCATTTCGAGCCTTAATGTTCAATTAAGTCGTGGGTTTGAGTCCTAAGTGTTTTTCAAAATCATTTGGCACCAATTTGAAGTGAAATCATGCTACAAACCCATGAAATTGAGTTAACTAGCACCGCGCCGGAGTTGTGTCGGTCGGCGGCCGGAAAAGTGCGATACAGAGGGGGAATTGGGTTTTAATAATTTACACCAATGGTCCCTGTTGTTTATGCTTTTGTTATTTTATGCTAAAAGTTAGTTTTGGAGTTTCAATGTTAACAAAACAACCCCCCAAACTTAAATTTATCTTCAATTTTAATCATTTCACACTTATTTAACTTATATTAGTTATTACTTCAACTAATATTTTTTACTTCTATTATTATTATGATTATCAGTAGTATTATTATTATTAGTGATATTATTATTATTTTTAATAGTATGGTTACTATTATCATTAGTTATTAAAAAGAATTAAAGGCAACCAAAGAAATAGGCATGATCACACAATAAGTTTCATAACTGACAAAAATAGCCCTTACATAATAAATGACACTAACTACATAGTTAACAAAAATACGAGATGTTACATTCTCTCCAACTTAAAAGAATTTCGTCCTGAAATTAAGAAAAATGAAATTATACGAATAAGAACGGGTATCTCTTCTTCATGTGCTCCCAAGTAAATTCAACGCCACGTTTATTTTCCAAACGAACCTTGATGATTGGGGTTGTTGTGGTTCTAGTCTTCTTCATTATCCGATCCATGATCTCAACAGGTTTCTCGACAAAATGCAATGACTCGTCAATCTGGATGTCTTCCAACGGGACATGCAGACTTTCATCAGCAAGCACTTTCTCAAATTTGAGACGTGAAATATAGGGTGAACTCCACTAAGGTCGGAAGGTAACTCCAGTTATAAGCCACTTTTCAATCCTTTTCAGGATTTTGAAAGGTGTTGCACCCTAAAAGGATCATACATGCCAACTCAATGGGTGAATTGATGATTGTTTAGCTGCAATCCCACATGTCCAAGATGCAATGCGGATGAAGAAGTACAAGAAAAATAACAAGTATTATCTTCCGCATTAGTCAATGCGGAAGACAAAAATCTGATGCGGACAAGTGTTTACTCTTCCGCATTAACTAATGCGGAAGACACAACACTTATGCTGAACAAGTTACTTTTCCGAATTGACTAATGCGGAAGAATAAAAGAAGATGCGGACAAGACTTTGATCATCTGCATTAACCAATGCGGATGACCAACCAAATGCGCACTAGTATTTGTTCATCCGCATTAACCAATGCAGATGACCAACTTACTAATGCTAATCAAGTGGAAATGTGGATCAAGATTATCTCATCCGCATTTGTCAATGCGAGTGAACAAGCAGAGATGCGGATCAAGACTTAGACTAGTTTCTGATGGAATAGGTCAGGGGTAGTTAGTCATTTTGTAAAGGCATCTTGTCTTGTCTATAAATAGAATAGTTTACCTCATACTCAGGTGACGGTTGATAGAAAGAGGATTTGTTTTGTACTTATTCTCTGTAATTGTCAACTATCATATATCAATACAAACAGAATTTATGAGTAATTTCTCTGCTTGATTGTTCTTCGATTGTTTGTTTCCGCCACTCAGTCATTGACTTGATTATCATATTCGATTCTCAGTAAGAATATCACTCTTACTAAAACCCAGTCAATTGGTATCAGAGCTTGGCTCTCGATTCTTTTTCAGATCTGTGCACAGACTGAATAGAACTCGATTGATCTGATAATCAAGTTGCTAGTAGTAGATATCATCATCTCTACTTAGCAAATAGCAAGAATACTCCTGTCAAACAGCAAGAACACTCATTCTGAACCTTAATAGAACTGATTGAACAAGTTAGACTCATCAAACATAATCAATCTTAAAATCAACTAAATCTATACTTACACAAATCAACATGGATTCTAACAGTTACTCTGAATTAGGTCATACACCTAAACCACGATGCTTAAACACAAATCTGAGTTTAAAAAATGGAGAATACGGTTTAGAAATTATATCACAGGTGTAGATCCTGACTTTTGGATCTCAATATGTAAGGGTCCACATATTCCTGTTACTTTATCAACAGCTCAAGCTACACTGTACAAGACTGCTAGAATACCAATTGAAGACCTGACTTGGATGAAGATGATTATAAGAAAATCAAAATTGATCTTAAAGCATACTCTATTTTGACTCAAGCACTCAAAATGGATGTGCTGAAAAGATTGGAAAAATATGGAACTGCTAAAGCTGTTTGGGATGCTCTCAAAATTATGTGTGAAGGTAGCAGTGAAGTTGCTGAAATTAACAAAGACAAGCTGGTCAATCAGTATGAAACCTTCCATCACACCAAAGGAGAATCCATATCAAAACAACTGCATAGATTTGTACAGTTAGTCAATGACTTGGAAATTATAAGAGTGTAATACAACATTAATGAACTCAACAAGAAAATGCTTCACAGTCTGCCTGAAAGCTGGAAGCAAAATGTCACAATGTTGAAAAATACTCTTGATCTTGAGAGTACCACTCTAGACATTATGATAGCCAAGATTGAAGCTCTGGAACTTGATGAACGAGCAGCAGAAATCTGAGTGGGCCAAGAGTGATTGAAGCCTACAAATTCCCTTTAGAATCACATTCTGTTGAAAATGCTTTCATCACAGAGGAAGATGACTTCATCTCATCAAGAGATCAAATAAACAATATTGGGTTCATTGCATCTCCATCATTCAATCACCATTCAACTTCAGCACAAGCTTCAAAAGTCTCCACTGCACCTACAATCTCTCCAGAAGACTTAAAATCAGAAGAGCAAAAGGCAAACTACAATGCCTTTGTTGCATGTTTTGAAGCATATCTTGGGGGAAGACTCACTTCTGCCCATTTAATACAAGAAGATTAGAAGAATTAGATCATGATGATGTTAAGGAGATGGATCTACAATGGAAAATGGCAATGATTGCCATGAGAGCTAAGAAATTCTTCAGAAAAAGAAGAAAATTAAGCCTGAATGAGAACACAAAGCTTGGATATGACAAATCCAAGGTAAAATACTTTAGCTGTGGAATGACCGGCCATTTCTCAAGAGAGTGCAATGCTCCTAAAAGAACCAACCATTCAAGGAACTCTCCTAGTCAATCATCCTCACATCCCAATTCAAGCTATCACCCAACCAACCATCAACAGTAGTACCATCATTCTCATCATCAACAAACATACTAGAATCAACCACAGCTGACAAATCAAGCCCATGCAAGCAGTCAGCCTTCTGCCAGTGCCCTTGTGATCAAACAAGATGGGATATGTGACTGGAGTGTGTGTATGCTGAGGAAGTCAAGCCTCAATTTCAAAATCATGCTCTCATGGCTCATATCAATGATGGACCATCTACAATGCCTACTGAGGTAAAAACTAACCTATGTAGTGAGAAATGCATAAATGAATTACAAGAGTATAGAGAACATAATCATAAACTAGCAGATAAAATAAAAGAAGAAAAGGTGAAGTCAGAAATGATGAAGAGAGAACTAAAAAGTTTTGAAATCAAAATCAAATCTCTCATTTCTGACATAGAAAAATTGCATGGTGAGAAATACAATCTTGCAGCTGAAAATGAGCTACTTACTGAAAAGTTAGCTCAAGCTAAAGCTCAACAATCTATGACTGAAGTGAAACTTGAAAAGTTTCAAATGTCTTCAATCAAGCTGCACGAAATGTTGGATTCATAAAAGGATCCAAAGGACATGTCAGGGATTGGGTACAATTCATGTCCCCACATACAATGACAATTACACTGTCATGCCTGACTCTGTATCACTCTCTGAATCAATCGAACCTAAAAAACTAGGAACCTAAATCAGTAGTGAAACAAGTGACAAATCCTCAAAACAAACCTGATGTTATTTTGAACCAATGAGGATAAAATCAAGTTAGGACACCCAATCAAATCAAAGAGTGCTCAGACAAGACAGTGAGTGCCAAAAAACCATCAAGCACTGTAAAAGCAATTGTACCTTTTATAAAATTCATACCATTTGTTTTACAAGGCAAAAAGAAATATGTAAAAACAGTGAAACCCAATACTGAGTGTAGTTCTGATAATGAGATTGTATCTCCACAAAATTCAAGCAATCAGAAAAGGTTTCACTCAAAAAGAAACCAACTGTAAAACTGAGTTCAACACATAAAACTTCATGACCCTCAGTCATCAAGGTTAAGGCAGGGAGTTAGGTTTGATATCTGTAACAAAGAACATGTTGACTGGTTTGAGAAAAAGGTGAGGAGTAGGTTAAAGAAATAGAAACAGCCTAGACAACTGAACAAAAGTAGTGTGTGAAACAATCTACTAAAAGGGCTGATTCCGATTCATCATCCCTAAAGAAAAGAAAGTGACTCATCAAAAGAAAGTATCAGTTGAGTCACACAAGGAAAAATCTGATTCAAGAAACAAACAAATGTATTGTGATATTTGTGACATGTTCAATCACAAGACAGATAAATGCTTCTTCAATCAATATTGTTCTATCTGTGATATGAACAATCACTCCACCGAAAATTTCTATTTCAACAAGTATTGTTCAATCTATGACATGAACAATCATAATACATCTGATTGTTACTTTAATCAGAAGGGGTTGAGAATTCCACAAACAAGCCCATCTCAAAAACATCTACTGTGATGCATTCTGTCAAACATCATATTCATAACAATCAATCTAGTATTTCTAGATCAACATATGACAGAAATAACTCAAAGGATTTAAGGAAAGGTCAAAGAAATCATCTCACAATGAAACACAAACTTGACCTTCCGAAGCAAAAATAACTTTTGATAATAAAACTCGGGCTAAATTTTTACAAAGAAATAGAAACCAACAATTCATTATTCATCTGAATCCTCAGTAGATGTAGATGAGATGACTCGACCATTCATTACCAAAAATCTCCCAAATCACCTTCATCTAAATCACCATTCAGAGGAAAATACCAGGAGGTGACTATCATGAATAGGAAGGGATACCCAAGACCATCATGGCTTGGGTTCCTTATTCTAATTAGTTCTTTTGTTTGTAGGTTCATCACATAGGTCTAATAGCCTATGGTATGTAGACAGTGGATGCTCCTGACACGTGACTGGAGATCGTTCCCTCCTCATGATTTCAAGTACATACAGGAATTACTGTGGCATTCGGTGGAGATTCAGAAGGTGGCAGGATTACAGGAGAAGGATCTGTGACAAATGGGATGCTGAGCTTTGACAGAGTGAACTACTGTGAACAACTGAATTTCAACCTGCTAAGCGTGTCTCAGATCTGCGACAAAAAATATTCCACTCACTTTACAGACACTCACTGCTACATACTGAAACCTGATTTCAGATTCCTGAAGAATGGGTTGTCTTAAAGACTCCAAGAAAGAATAATACATATGTATTAAATCTGTGTTCTGCGGCACCTAAGGAAGAAACATGTCTTCTGTCTAAAGCATCATTTGATGAGTCACAACTTTGGCATAGACGTTTGGGGCACACTAACTTTAAAATATGAACAAGTTAGTCAAAGGAAACCATGTAATTGGTCTTCCTCAAAAAGAATTCAATTTTATTGATCAATGCTCAACGTGCCTCAAAGGAAAACAACACAAATCGTCTCACAAAACCAAGCTGGTGAACACTAACAATACTCCATTGAAGTTACTTCACATGGATCTCTTTGGACCAACTCATGTAATGAGTATGGGAAAGAAGCATATTGTTTAGTGATCATTGATGACTTTTCTCGATTTACATGGGTGCTTCCTACTCATAAAAATGAAGCATCCCAAATTATTCAAGAATTATCACTAAAATTGAAAATCAACTTGATCTCAAAGTCAAAATAATAAGAAGTGATAATGGTACAGAGTTCAAAAATGAAAATATGAGTTCTTTTGTGCAACCAAAGGCATCCCTCATCAATTCAGTGCAGCTAGAACTCCTCAACAAAATGGGGTAGCTGAAAGGCAAATAGAACACTGATTGAAGCAGCAAGAAACATGCTAGCCGATGCTAAACTGCCAATCACCTTCTGGGCAGAAGCAGTTAACACATCATGATTTTGTGCAAAATCGAACTCTGATTGTTAAAGAAAGTAATATGACACCTTATGAACTGATATTTCAAAGGAAACCATTCATTGGATTCTTCAAATCATTTGGTTGTCCAGTCTCAATATAAACACCCGTGATAATTGGGAAAATTTTCATCTAAGTCTGATGAAGGATTTTTGTAGGTTATTCTTCGTCTCCAAGGCTTATAGAGTGTTCAATCCTAGACTGAACATTATTGATGAATCTGCAAATGTTCTATTCAAGGAACATTCGTTTCCCAAATCTACAAATGGTCCTGATTGGTTGTTTGATATTGACACCTTTACTAAATCATTTGACCAATTTCACTTGTCTGATGCAGGAACTATACATTCAGGTGATACTTCATCAACTGTAGAAAGAAGAGAAACTATTCGTTGATCCCACCTACATCTGATGAACATATGAATGAAGATGTTCCTCTTCAAGCTGATCCAATCAGACACTTGTCATAAAACCTTAGTGTTTCTTCTGAAGAAGGTCCTAGCCTGGTACCATCTCTCTCAGATGACTTGTCACATGAGATCAGAAATCAAAAACAGGCGTTCTCATCCAGAAGAAACTCAAGGTACTTCAAATGATGCAAGCAACCTCAGTGCTGCTGAAGATGTAGCAGTTACTGAAACAGAAATTGACAATCTTCA
Organism: Flaveria trinervia; assembly: GCA_025506515.1. Lineage (NCBI taxonomy): Eukaryota > Viridiplantae > Streptophyta > Magnoliopsida > Asterales > Asteraceae > Flaveria > Flaveria trinervia. Next base: position 76,910 of record JACCIX010000841.1, read on the forward strand.
TAATTCAAAAACAATACAAGATGATTGTGCTCTGACCATAATGAACTGAATGTCTCCGATCTTGATGTAACTATTGCAGGTGACATCATTCCCCCTCAAGAATACACAAGAATCATCCAGTTGAAACCATTATTGGTGATCTTAATGAGAGGGTGACAAGAAGCAAGTCAAGTATTGCAAATATCTATTTGTTCTCATGCTTTCTATGTCAAACAGTACCCAAAAACATCAAAGAGGCGCTTCAAGACAATAGTTGGATTGAAGCAATGCAGGAAGGAAGATTGCTCCAATTCAAGAAACAAGAAGTATGGCAGCTGGTAGATCTTCCGAAGGACAATACCCTATCGGTACCAGATGGCTGTACAGGAACAAGACTAATGATAGAGGGATAGTCATCAGAAATAAAGCAAGACTAGTGGCTCAGGGATACACTCAGGAAGAAGGAATTGACTACGACGAGGTGTTTGCTCCTGTTGCCAGACTAGAAGCAATCAGAATCTTCTCGCATATTCTGCGTCCATGAAAAATCTTCTCGCATATTTGCGTCCATGAAATTTACTGTTATCAAATGGATGTAAAGTGTGCCTTATGTATGGAAAGATTGTTGAAGAAGTCTATGTAAGTCAACCACCTGGCTTTGAAGATCCAGATTTCCCTCACAGAGTGTACAGCTCGACAAAGCTCTGTATGGTCTTCATCAAGCTCAAGAAAGTGGTATGAGACTCTATCATCCTTTCTTCTTGAACATGGGTATGAAAGAGGAAAGATTGATCAGACTCTCTTCAGAAGAATAAGAGAAAAGACATGCTGTTAGTCCAAATCTACGTGGATGACATTATATTTGGCTCAAAACAAACAACTCTGCAAAGAATTTGAAGATCTTATGCACTCAAAGTTTCAAATGAGTGCTATGGGGGAACTCACATTCTTTCTGGGAGTGCAAGTCCAGCAAACAGCAGATGGAATCTTCATCAATCAATCAAAATATGTAGAAACCATGCTAAAGAAATTTCACTTTGCTGACTGTCAGTCTATCAGAACTCCTGTAGATACTAAAGTGAAGATTGGAACTGATCCTGAAGGCAAATCAGTGGATCAAACTCACTATCGATCAATGATAGGTTCACTTATGTATCTAACAACCAGTAAGCCTGACATTATGTTTGTGTTTGTGTGTGTGCTTGATATCAAGCTGATCCAAAAGAATCACATGTGAACGCAGTCAAGAGGATATTCAGATATCTGAAGGGCAACCAGCTCTCGAATTATGGTATCCAAAGGAAGGAGAATTTAATCTCTATGCCTACACAGACAGTGATTATGGAGGATGCAACTTCAACAGAAAATCCACTTCTGGCGGTTGTCAATTTCTTGGTCCCAGACTAGTATCCTGGCAATGCAAGAAGCAGACAAATGTGTCTGTGTCCACAGCCGAAGCTGAGTATATTGCTGCTTCAGCATGTGCTCTCAAGTTCTCTGGATTCAAAACCAAATGCTTGATTATGGTTTTAACTTTTTGCATACACCATTTCTATTGACAACAACACTGTTGTCTTTATAACTAATAATCCAGTTCAGCACTCAAAAACAAAACATATTGAAATTAGATATCATTTTTTGAGAGACTGTGCTGAAAAGGGTTTAATCAAATTGATTCAAGTACAACAGAAAATCAATTAGTGATTTGTTTACCAAGGCATTTGAACTAGTAGGTTTGAATTTTTGGTTCAGTCAATTGGCATGTTTAACCTTGAGTAAAACTTTTAAAAAATATCAAAAATATTTTTTTAAAAACATCAGAAAAACCACAAAAAAGAAATCAAGTCATGTGAAGAAAAGAATCATGGGAAATGATATAATTACAGTAGTTATATCATTCATTGTGCTTAATTTCAAAATGTAAAAGACTGAAATGACTTACCAGATATGTTGGTAGGTTCAACTTGGAAGAAAAGATACATGCAGTGATGAAGTAAAGACATAT
>JACCIX010000496.1:0-84407 GCA_025506515.1 Flaveria trinervia
ATGTATCTTACAGCTAGCAGTCCTGATATCATGTTTGCTACATGCATTTGTGCAAGATATCAGCCAACCCTAAGATGTCTCGTCTTATCACTATCAAAAGGATTCTAAGATACCTCAAAAGTGCTTCAACACTTGTTTTGTGGTATTTTAAGAATTCTGACTTCAATCTGTATGCTTATACAATAGTGATTATGGTGGTTGCAACATGACTGCAAAGTCTACATCTGGGGGAGTCAGTTTCTTGGTAGAAGGGGTGTCCATGACAATGCTTGAACAATCTTGTGTTTCTGCATCAACTGCTGAAGCTAAATACATTGCTGCTGCAAGCTACTATGCTCAAGTGATTTGGATTCAAAATCAGAGTGCCTGACTATGGATTAAACTTCAAGGAGACTCCCATTCACATAGACAACAATAGTGGATATCTCTATCTAGAGAATCCTGTCAGCACTCAAGGACCAAACACACATCAACATCAGGTATCATTTAATAAGAGATAATTTTGAAAATGGATAATTAAACTAGTCAAAGTCTACACAAATGAACAATATGTTGATTTGTTTACAAAGGCTTTTGATGAACAGAGATTTAAACATGTTATATTAGTTATTGGGATGATAAACTTTGAGTAGATTTTTTTTAAAACTAATTCTTATTATTTCTTAAAATCTGTGTGTCCTAAGGTGTCTAGTTCATCACTTTCATAAGCTCTTGTTTTCTTTGGATGAAAATTTTTGAAGACTTTCCTTAGATTTTTGAAAATTTTGATACTTCGAAGATATGCGTTACATTCGAAAGAAATCATGCCTTCAAAACAATAACTGTGTAAGAAATTTACCTTCGGAAGAAATTTCTGAAATCTCTTCCAATCTTAACACTTGTCTCAGACACTTATGTGTTTTCAAGGACTATTTTCTTTCGAAGCAAAATTACTCTCGGAAGCTCTGTTCCTTCGAACAAAGCATTCAAGTTTTAGTTTTTTCTCCCGAAGCAAATTTTTCACAACTCTTAGGAAAATCTTCCGAAGTCATTTTAGCTTCGGAAGCTTTTTCATTAAAACTTCCGAGGATAATTTACCTTCGGAAGCTTTTTGACTTCCAAGAAACTACTTTTTTGAGCAAAAGCAAACACTTTTTCAGAGGTGGACCGACATCCGGATTTCAAAGTTTATCCTCTTTCATTAAACTTTATCAGAAATCCTTTTTCATATATAAACCCAACGGTTTCCCCCTCTTTCTATCATCTCCTTCTGACTCCAGACCTAAAAACCCAAAATTCTCTCTGAAATTACTTTCTTTCTTTCTTCATCCTTTAGCTTCCTCAAAATGCCAACCTTAACCGCAAAATGATCCGAACTTTTCCATGCAGTTACACAGGCAACATAACCAGTTGCTCTGTTACACTCTGAGAAAGATCCTTATTTCTCAGAGGTTTGCCGATTCTTAACTCTATCCAACTACTTCCCTCCCAACCATTGATCTTACTTTTATGAGGATCAACTGCTAAAATTTGGGAAGACCTGAAATAGGTCGTCATGGATGGAGAGAAGGCACTGTCTGCCACAGGTGCAGGGGAAAACAGTCTTCATCACTCTGCCATCATCAACATACATCTTCAGCGGGATGATGAAGAATGTGAGGCGTTCTTTCCAAAGAAGCTGTTACCAATCCTTTGAGGAGATGGGCTATGATGGAGACTTTTCTATCAAGACCTTCAGGAAAGGGAAGGTCTCATCCCAATGAAATTCCTGCTCCATGTGGTTATCCATAGCTTATCAAACAAGCATGGTGGATGGACCATATTCCTAAAGATCTCTCCTTCATTGTTCATGGGATGGTTCAGGGAGTCAAGTTCAGGTACTCTTAGTTTGTCTACACTAATTTGCTTGCAAACTTGGACTCCTTAGAGTACTATATGTTCCTTAGATATGTTCAATACATTCTAACTGTGATTAGGCTCATAGTTAAGGGGACATGTAATACTCTTAAATTAGGAAGCCCACTGTTGGCTTCTCTGGGGTAGAAACAGCCCTTGTCCTAAAAATGTTAGAGCTCATTGCTCAAGGTGACAACCTAGCAGCACTAGCTAGTGTTGAACCCCACCTTTTACATCCTAACCACCTCAAGAACCCCAAATTACCCTCACCTACCAAAGAAAACACAATGAAACCCTACATAGACTATTCCGTCTGTGCAGGTCTCCATACTTACCCACAGGAGGAGAAGTGGACACAGAGCTCTTACTTCTCCTGAGGACAGACCACTCCCGTTCCTTCAATAATCAGTGTTGAGATTCCTCATCGCTCAGCCCGATGAGCTCATAAGCCCAAATGCCTTAACCATCACTCTAAGTCTCAACACTCAGTGATCACCTTCAGGGGACGGTTACCATCCCCAACCTTTGGACTTAAACCAACCTATCCCAAACCTTGACTTCTATACTGATGAAGATTTAGGTTTCAGTGAGTACATGAGTCTCTCTTTTTCCCTTACTCAAAAAGAGATGAGTGCTCCAGAGTCTCCTACATCTACCCACATCAGTTACCCACTACTAAGGTAGACACTTCTGAACCTGTTCAGGATGTCCATATGGAAGAGGCTCTTACTATGAAAGTGATTCCATCATTAAGACCTTAACCATGGCAACTCAGGCCACTGACATCTCAACTGAGGTTGTCAGTGAGCAGAGGAAAACCAATAACCAGAACTTGAAGCTGGTGATGAGAGAGAGGACTTGGTCCAATCATCTCATCCCCCGATGATTCTTCTTATGAAGATGAGGGGAATTTGAGACAAAAAGTGTAAAAACTATCTAAAACATGCACCTATTGTCTCCAAGGTCAGTTATCTTGAATCTCAAGTGACTACCTTGCAAAACGGGTCAACGATCAGCAACTTGACATTTCTTATCTTAAAGAAAAACTAGTTGGGAGACCTTTAAAAGGAGCTCAACCATAAAACAAGAACCCATGGATGTGAGTGACCTAACTCCTAGCTCACCTATGCAAGAGGGTGATGCAACCAAAAAGGGGGAGAAATTCATTATAATCACAGAACCTGGGAGTTCTCAGAGAGTGTGGACATTGAGGACTCACCATCCTCACTTGCAATTGTGCACACTCAGCAACTTCCTTAAGTTCACATTGATGTGACTCTAGATTCCTACATACAGAGTCTGTTTGAGGAAGGAATACCAAGGGCTATGTTATTTCCACCAACTTCAAATCACGTCATTAGGTGGAGGTATGACAGAAATAGAAGCCCTCATTATCTAGAGTTCAAGGGCAACAAGAGGTCTTTAGTTTTCAAACCTTGAACTTCTCTGAAGTTCTGGATCTAGTCAACATGGCACTTGTCAATCAAAGCCATCAAGAAAAACTCACAGGCCGGCTCAAAGAATCCAAGACAGGATCACTGCAGAGGTTCAGCTTCAGAAGGAGACTAAGGCATCAGGAAATGCCATCGGTCATCTGGATGTTGAGGCAAACCCTAAGATTACTTTCATAGGGGAAGCCTAACTGAAGGCCCAGTGGCAAACCGAGTCCTGTCTCATCATCATCAACTGCTGCAGAGATTCATACCCTTTTTGAGACACCTGCTGGTGAAGGTGCTTCTCAACCTCTCTTGGCCAGAGCTGGGAAGCTACACCAAGCAATGAAGGCCAAAGATCTCTCACCCCTAAGTCACAAAGGTTGTGAGTGACAAAGGGAAAAGAAAGATGATATCTGAGGAGATTGAGGAGGAGGAGAGAGAGAGGAAAAGAAGCTAAGGGAGAAAGTTCCTTTCTGGTTTGCAAGACTTATGGAACTGCTATCCGGACTGCCCCAGACCAAACACTCAAGATGATGATTTGAGGGCAGTCAGGATCAACTACTTGCAGACCAGGAACTATGATATAGACAATGTTATTTCTCTCCCTTAGAGGAGTTAAATGAATTAGTTGATAGAGAAAGGTCAAAGGAGAAGAAAGAGGTAGAAGATGTTGAGCTACTAGTACAAATGAAGAAGAAAGAAGAAAAAAAAATTATATAACATGTGCCCACTCTCTCCCCAGTTCAAGAAAGCCATGGCACATGAGGATGTGGTTTAACAAGAACCTCAGGTAGACAAAGAAGAAGACAGATCGAGATGATCAACTACCTGAGTGCCACAGGCCTCTATCAGACAAATGTACTTCTTCCCTATTCTATGACTATGTTGAGTTTGAGTATCTCAAACAACTTAAACTTGAGATAGTCAAGGAAAGAAAGACAACTAAAGGAAGTTAAAGGAAGAAGTGCTAAGTCAAGAGCCATCATCCAGAAGAGCATGAAGAAGTCTATAGATAGGCAGATGATGATAAGCTCTTGAAGATGTATGGATTCTCTAGAAGGAGACTTGGCCCTATGTCTCTATCCACCATGGATGAGAATATCAAGGTAATCAAGCAGAAGATCAAGAGTGGAGAGCTGATTGACTTACACTCCCTCCAAGTCAACTCCACCTGAAGTGGAGGTTAAGGTTGAACAACCTGAGACAACACAACTGGACCTCTTACTAAATCTTAGCAAGCTTCATATTTTGATCCACAGCAGGGTCAGATCCCCTCTCTTTTGAGCCTGTGAGAGAGGAAGACCCAACTGAGAAAGAAAAGAAGACAATTAGGGTTGCAGGCCAGTCTTCTCAGTTAAAAGGAACAAAGAGAAAGAAAAGGATGGCTTCAAAGCCAAAGCCAAAGAAGAAGAAAGATAAATCCTTTTCTGAACTTCAGGATGAGTCAGAACATTCTCAGGATGTGCAGCTAGAGGATGTGCAGCCAAGGATGCTACATCAACTCCCAATCAAGCAGCTCCTCTAGCATCAGAAAGACCCATCTTGTCCTAGACAAACACTACAATCTGGAAAGATGGCATGTAGAGATCAAGGCATTGAGGATGTCTACAGATAGCAGGACATGTTCAATCTGTCTCTACATGATCTCTTGGACATGAGAAGACATTTTAAGAGTCTGAGTGATACTGATCATCTTATGAAGAAAGGGATGGTCATCATCATAATAAGGGTTGTTGATATCTAAAGTCTTCAAAGTATTTTGGTAGCATCAGCCAAGGGGGAGTTTGTAAGGAATACATGTTAAGGCTGATGCAACTTAAACACTTCAAGTCTCCTACATGTTTCACAAGTGCATTGAAAAGAGAATGCTTCGGAAGTTTCACACATGCAATAGAAATATTCTAAGTGTGAAATCTTTTGAAGCCAAGACCAATATCTTCCGAAGCCAAAGATGAAGTCTTCCAAAGCTTCAGAGACAAAGTCTTCCGAAGTCAACACTTGAAGACAGATTTCTTCCGAAGACTTTTAGTATACATGCTTTATCTCATGTACTTTACATAAAGCTGGACCCCTTTCCGCTGCAACTCTATAAAGTCACCAACTTGCATGAGTTGGTGAAAAAGTCATGCTTTTAGTAACTGTACATTGAGGTCTTGAGTCTGTAACTTTTTACTTCATGTACTTTATCCTTTTTGTTATATTTAGATGTGAGCTATGGCATGTCATAGTCACAAGTCAAAAGGTAATCTGCATTTTGACTCTACAATTGATTTTGTGTTGTGTCTAATCAATTGTATCCAGCTGGCCTTCAAAGTACGGCCGGTTGTAGGATATAGTACTGTATCTCAAGTACTTGTACTTTCCTTTATGCTTTTTAACTCTTGTAAAAAAACTTGAGAGGCAATATACTGCAATCTTGAAAACCATCTTTTGTGTATTTTGCTATCTTGTTCTGTCTCTTATTTACTTGTGTTCTTTGTATCATCTCTTGTGGTTAATCCAGTCTCACTATTTGATTAGTCTAGTTAATCTCCTCTTTGTGTTGTTGTGTTGTAAGTGACCACCCTTCACCGGTCCTGTAGAAAGTTACAGACATAAGACCTTAATCTAATCCATAAAATATATTTTTGTAACTACATATACAATCTAATCCTGAGCAACCCAAATAAATTTGAACACTGACCCCCCGTGAAATTTTAACGACCCGAAAGACCTTTTTACAATAACAAATCAAGAACTCTTTGATAGCAAACCCTAAAAATTGTTATAATACAATCTATTATAATTTGACGGAAACATGTTTATAAAAAAAAATAACTTGTGAACCCATTACATATAAAAAACCAAATCCATTTCTGTATAAATTTGCATACCTCACGAGGCCACTCTTCAAAATTATGACATATCAATAATAGAAGTTTGACTTATTATGGACAGGGGAACTCGTGTTATATTGGTTGCAACCGGTAAAAAGAGTAAATTTTGGTTTTGGTCCTTGTGGTTTAATCATTTTAACCATTTCAGTTCAAAAGAAAATCTTTGATCATATCATGCCTTATGGTTTCATATTTGTAACGATTTTGGTCCCTAACATTAACTTTGTTAGTTTTTACAATTAAATGTGAGGCTATTTTGGTCATTTAATATTTGGGGGCTAGTTATGTAATTTATCGAAGATTAGAATATTGTTGTAATTTTTTAAAATAATAAAGAATTAAAAAAGCAAAACATAAATCTAATTTAACCCAAAGCCACCGCCACCACCTACGCCACCACCATCGCCTACGCACCTCCACTGCAGCGCCACCGCCTGCACCTTCACCACCATCTCCACCTGCGCCACCGCCATCGCCACCGCAAACACTTGCGCCACCTCCACCTCCGGCGCCACCTTCATCGCAACGCCACCTTCACTGCCTGTACCTGCGCCACCGCCTGCGCCTACGCAACCGCCTGTGCCACCACCACCACTTGCGCCACCTCCACCGCGAGGGCCACCGCCACCGCCTACAACTTCACCACCGCCTCCACCTTCACCATCGTCTACACCCGCGTCACCTTCACCGCCACTACCTACGCCACCTTCACCGCCAACGCCACCTTCACCGCCAACGCCACCTCTATCGCAGCGCCACCGCCGTCGTTTGCATCTTCATCCTCGCTTGCGCTTGCGCCATCGCCACCGCCTATGGGTTAGATTAGATTTAAGTTTTGTCTTTCATTTTTATTTTTTATTGTTTTAAAAATTACAACAATTATCCTAATCTAATATAATTACATAACTAGTCCTCCAAATGTAAAATAATTAACGTACCTTTACATTTAACTGTAAAAACTAATAGAGTTAGTGTCAGGGACCAAACCATTACAAAATGAAACCATAGGGCATGATGTGATCGAAATTCCCTTTTGGACTGAAATGGTTAAAATGGTTAAATCACAAAAACTAAAACTGAAATTTACTCCGGTAAAAATTAGGTTAGTTATACACACCCTACTCTATTACTAGTCATACTTCAAACTGTAAAAATTAATTTTAAAACTGGTCATGTTTTATCCTAAAAATGTAATTTTAGTTTTAGAAATAGAGTTTTCCTTGTTTTATTTAAATAAGTTTAATAAACATTGTTTAGATAACGATATAAGAAATTTATGTAAAAGTTTAATATGATAATTTCTGAAGTTAGAAAAAAAACTTAAAACAAAAAAAAAATATATCTTTTAGAATTGGAAGAAGACCTAAAACCGAATTAAACCGTTCATCTTGTTTTATTCGGTTGCGTTATTCTATTAAACATATTAAATCGTTTATTATTCGGTTATGCGAATAACCGAACCAACCAAGCAAGATATTATCTAACTATTAATCGAAATGAAAACCAAATTTACGATTTGATTCGGTTGTTGCAATTACGATTACGATTCGGTTTTCGGTTATCTGCCGGTTTTAGCATTTTCTGAACACTCATAACTACTACAAATAAAAATAATCAATATAACAAATATAAAAAGTTAAAATTAAATATAACAAATAGATGAAATTCAAAAAAAGTTTAGTTTAACATATTAAGGATGATATGATAAATAAACAAACATAAAAGAAAACAATATTAGTTCTAAAAGTTAAGTAATTTAGAGAGGGTTATGTATAACATAACCGTAAAAATTAAACATTAGTGATTTATTAAAACATGTCTTAATTAATTGCAAAGGATAACTAATGAAGGAGAATTGCTAGAGACAAGGTATAATTCGACCATATTGCCTTGGCGAATCTTAAGTCTCTTTCTTTCGCATCTAGTTAAAACTTTAGTTATCGACTCCCCTTTTACACGTAAAATTTAATAATATTTTGTTGAGTGAGTACTTTAACGCACACCTTCATGGCTTCGGTTCTCGATCTAAATAAAGATCTAAAGCAAGAGATCAAGATACAATATGTTAACCCTGGTTAGCCCTCTTACAAAAATTTAAAAATTAATGATGGAATTGTGTGTTCGTTAACGTCTTTTTCATTGCGTTAGAAAAACAGATTATCAAATTTTCTTGAATTGGATGAGTTAAGGCAACTTATGTCTCTGGTGTCGCTTGCAAGGCCTTCTGGTAATGACGATCAATGGACATGGTTGCTTGACTCAAACGGTAGCTTCTCTATGATAAGTTTAAATATAAAAATTTAAGATCTTAGATATGTAAAACCAAGTTTTATACTTGATTGGAGTAATTGGGTTCCAGAAAAAGTCAATTGCTTTGCATAAAGAGAAAAAGTGAAACGCATTCCAACATTAAATTCAATGCCTGTAAGAAATGTTAATGTTTATGTTTTTTTGGGGGAATACGTTGAAACAACAATAAATGTCTCTGCAGGATGTAGGATGGCTTTAGCACTTTGTGACCATATCGCAAATGGTGTTGTATATCTCACATTTTTTTTATGTTTATTATGTTAGGGACCGATTGTAAATTCAAAAGCATATTCAAGGCTCATGGAAAAGAGGATGCAATACACTCTATTATTTTAATGACCATTTGGTGCTTATGAAATCCATGAATGATGCTTTGTTTAAACAAAAACCTTTATCCTAGGAAATGATTTTTGAAGATTTGAAGTTCTTAAGTTATTTATGGTTCTCAATCGTTCAAGTAGGAGCAAAATAACATAGAAACAGTAGTGTGATTTTGATATATATAATACGGATGCTTGATTTACTATATAGTAATGTATTGGTGATTGTAATTTGGTTTAGTTCCCAGCTAATACCTTTCTTTAATATATTTTTGATGGCCGTTCAAAATAATTAAAAGTACGTCGGATTTACGGCAACTTCTATGATTTCATAAATCAAGTAATGAGTACTTGTTATGTGATATCTATCTAATACCCGATGTTGTGCAACTCTTCACATCAAACACCTTGGTTTTTTGTCTTGTTTCAATTTTTAAAAACATGTCCAATGAAAGGACATGCAAAACCAATCATGTTCTCTTGTTTGATACCGCTTCTTGATTTTTGAATCTTTACTTTTGGACAGTCAATACATGGTTCAAATGTTGTATCAATCCTTCTTCTTGTCACTCAACTTCAGATAATGTTGTATAGTACACTTAACCTTCAATCCTCTTCGTGTTAAATGATGGTGCTACCATGGTTGGCTTGGCTTGGCTATATAAACGGACTGGGTATATGTACTCGAACAAGTCTACCTATAATGGTGAGCTCCTTGTAACGCTTCAATGGTTGGTCTCCAAAGAGAATACATTGAATCATATGCGGTCACACAATTCACATACAATCAAAACTTACAAATTCTTAGTGTTCTTTCTTTAAGTTTTGGTGTCTACAACTCAACGTTTTCCTTATAGATCATCCCAAGTTAATCCCGTATACAAGTAAAAGCTATATATTCTTCTTTTCCTTGCTTTATGTTTGTGTCTAAAGCTCAACTTTTTGTACCTTTTAGATCATCCAACGTTGATTCCGAGTACCCAACACAAAACATACCAATGTAACACATATAAGCGCGATCCAAGTTATAGTCACCCAAGAGTACCTTTACCTTGATCAACACTACAATGCATTTAACTTTGGAATCAAACCCTAACTATCTATAGCTATAACTTAAGTTATATATATATCATGAGACACTAACAAAAGAAATCACCCATAGCCTATGTATGTGTACATATAAATCTCATCTAAATACAAGCCAAAACCTCTGTATACACATACCACAATGTTTAATTCAAGCACGAAATCAAAAGCTAACAAAAACGATATCCGATCATTATAAACTAACAACAATCTATAAACTCATCATACATAAAACCTCATCAAATAATAATATTCGCACAACACTTGGAAAAACAAAATTACAGTGAATCAGCAAAACTCATCCGATCACTTATTACTCCCGTCATGTACACATCAATTCACACAAAACTCACGAATTATACAATAATAACATCAACATCACATCAACATCAACATCAACATCAACATCAACATCAACATCAACATCAACATCAACATCAACATCAACATCAGAGATCGATCGCTGAAATGAACTCCGATCAATTTGACTCACAAAATGTGTTTCAATTTCTTTGAGGTTACCTATATATGGTGAAATCGGTATAGAACGATAGGTGAGAAGATCCTGGAGAATGCTAGGCGTAATGTAGGGCAGAGGCGGAGGGTGTAGATGGTGACGTGACGGAGAGATGCTGAAAGGATCCGACGAAGAGGCTGAGGCTTCTGATCGGGGGTACGTACAGCGTCAGCGGCACCGCCGAGAACGCCACCGTAAGAACATTGCAGCATCAATGAATGTTGATGACTGGTGAGATCGAGAGAAAAGGAGATCACTGATTGATATTTGTGCGATGGTGATGATGGATGATGGATGATGGATGATGGTGTGGCTTCTTCAATGCAGAGGTAGATGTTTGTTATGTGGATCCTTGCCACGTGGACGGTTGGGATCGCTTTTTTACCTATGAAACGGTATTGATTCATCATCGTGTGTTTTCTAGTTTTTCTTTTTGTGTGTGTATAATATTCTCTTTGAGTTTAATTACTTTATTATAATTATAGATATGATCATGATGTCGACATTATTGTTAATTATTTATACATTGATCATTGATGATTGTTTTCCTAAAAAAATTATGTTAGTGTTTAAGATTTATAATTATTTATAGTTTATCTAAAATAAAATTACGTCATATATAATTTTTTTAATCTAATTATTATATTTACGTGTTCGAATGATATTGTTGACATTATTATTATTATTATTAGATTTTGCGGTTAAACAGTTGGATGTGTTTCTGCTGTCGTCGTCGTCGTCGTCGTCGTCGTCGTCGTCGTCGTCGTCGTCGCCGCCGCCGCCGCCGTTGTCATTGTTATTGTTATTGTTATTTGTAACACCCGAATATTTATTATTTGAATGCCGGTGAAGAAAGAAAAGAAAATAAAGTCCAAAAGTCGAGGGACCAAACTCGCCAACGAAGAAAAGTGGGAAATGGGTGATATTAGTAGGGAGAGGGCAGCCCACTCTCCCCACACCCCCCACATTTCAGCTTCATAAAAAGAAGAAGAGAGGAAGAAGAGAGAAAGATGAAGAGTGTTGGTTCGAGTTGGTTCGGGTCACCAAAATTATCGTGAAGCATGTAACTCTCGTATATTTTGTTAAATTAAAAGTTAATCTTGTTAAGTTCTTGTAGGACTGCTTGTGCCATTATGAAATTTATGGGTTTCTTATGCTTGGTATTTCTTTAATTCATTAATTTGAATTTTAATAATGTTAAAAATTAAATAGAATATAATTATGATAATAATAATTGTAATAGTATTAGTAAAAGTAATTTTAGCAATAAATAATAACTAATAATAGTAATAATAAAAAAAATCAAATAATATGTTAATAATAATATAAAAAAAATATTGTAATAGTTACTAAACCCTTTTCTTTTCTTTTCTTTTTTTCTTTCCCGTTTCTCCGGCCCGTTTTCCCGGCCGACTTCTGGCGAGCTCCGACGAGACTAGAAACCATTGAAATCGGTCGATTCGAGATCCAGAACCGTTCCCAAATCTTTCTAGAACTCGCTTCGAATTTGAATGCACCAATTAAACGTGTTAATATCGGTTACTAAGTGAATCGAATGCATAACCGAAACATTCCAATTCCTTAGCCGTTCGAGCATTAAATCGTAGTATTAATCTAATTAAACGAACGGAAACTATCATCTAACAAATCCAAGTGTTCACAACCACCAATTACACCTAAAACAAACACAAACAACGAATTCAATCACCATCTTCGTCGCGACCTGCAACTTAACCGAACATCATCTTCCGAGCTTCAATTGACGAAATTCGCAAAGGGCTTTGCATCGAGGTCATCACGCGAAGCTTCCCACAAGTTTAGTTTGATTATCGTTGAGGTTTGCCTATCCATCAAGACTTCCACGTCCGCAACGTTCCTCGGGTGTTCAAGCACCAATCCAATAACAATTCGGGTAATTAAAACTACCTTTATACTCGATTTCATATGGGGATCAAAAGCCCTAACCTTTCGATCGATTACAATGTTCATATGGGGCTCAATTTGATCGAACATGGTTCTAGGGTTTATATGAGAATTGGGGTTTTCATTCGCGATGATTCTTAAGTTTCAAAACCAGGTTGTAACCGCGGCTGGATGCCTTGGTTCACCTCGTTAAAACGCTCCCATGTCCACTTAGAGGTCCCGGGTTCGAACCCGGGCACCCTCTGTTTTTTTTAAAAGGTTGTTTTGGCCTTTAATTAAGTAAAAAAATATTTTAAATATAAAAATAACTTTCACAAACTCTCAACATTTTTAAAATCATCTAAACCTTTTCTGTAAATTATTTCTTGAAAAACGTTTTTTTCTTAAAAATCTTTATAAAAATTATTTACAAACATCTTAACTAAATATCTTTATAAAAATAGATTTGTACGATAAGTTCAAATTACTACATTATTGGAACTTTATGTTTTTCCTTGATTAGAGATTATAATAATAATTATTGAATTCAAATATATTTTTATAGCTAATTACGCAAGTTATTTACAAAGGATTTAATTCCTTTAAAATCTTATAGTTAGTATCTTTATTTTATCAAATAAATCATAAACAAGTGTTTACTAAGTTGTTTTATAAATTTTCCCCCCAATCATATTGGAACCCTAGTTGTTGTTATATCGTTAACCATATTTTTGACCTAAATCTTATAATATATATATATAGGTGCCTTGTGACGTTCATCTTGGAACGAAGTTTATTATTGTTCTTGTTAATCTTCTTAATATACTTATTGACCATGTGAGTTTTTCTTGCCCCATTTTATTTTATTTCACACTACTTTGGGGTGAAACATGATTATCTATACATTGTACACTTATTAATGTTTGAGACTTGTAAGCACATGCAATTCATCTTATTATTATGTCATGGTTATTTGTGTATTGTAAGTG
The DNA here is from genome assembly GCA_025506515.1 of Flaveria trinervia. Classification (NCBI taxonomy): domain Eukaryota; kingdom Viridiplantae; phylum Streptophyta; class Magnoliopsida; order Asterales; family Asteraceae; genus Flaveria; species Flaveria trinervia. The sequence goes on from JACCIX010000496.1 coordinate 13,312, forward strand.
TTTATATGAGATACATAGTTTGTTTACAATCATTAACTATTGCTAGCCTGGCAACGTCTTAGATCTTTGGGCCTGACAAGCCTATTTGGTGCTAAAGTCGATGTATTGTTGACTCTTAGGAGCCGTATGCTTGTGCACTAGGGAACCAAATACACTTAGCCAATCTTTTATACTTGTAATCAAGTCGAGGTTTGGTTGTAACAATATGTGTTCTATAACCTTACTAGCTTATAACCTATGACATGAATTGCTACTTGTAACCTTTTTCATATTATGTATGAAAACCTTGGAAACTCACCAACTAGTTTTAGTTGACTCTTATTTTTATCATGTTTCAGGTCAACCTCAAGTTTAAAGTGAACCTTTTGAAGCATGCTATAATCTAGGACTTGGACCTAGATAATGAAATAAAAAGTCACATTATGTTATGTTATGTTAAACTTATTTCTTGTATAAGACTTATGATTGTATTTTCATTTCAAAACTTATGATAATAATATTTACATTTTTAATATAGCGTTATGTGGCTGTGAACAATCTTAACCCTCACATCTCGACGCTTCCGCCGTCAAGGTTGGGGTGTGACAAAGCAAGCCGAATCGAAGCTCTTGTCGTTGTGCTCGTTTATGTGAGTTCTAGAACCCCACTTTTACTTATTTTCAAACGATTTTGGGGCTGGAAAGCATAAAAACCCGTTTTTGTATGTGTATGTGTTTGACCCATTTGGGTGTGATGTGTGTGATGCGATTCGTGTATGTTTTCGGGCGTGTGTCTGCTTGTATGGTGTTTTGGTATGTATCCCTAAGGTTAGGATGGTCGATTTGGGCTTAAAATGGGTTTAGATGAGTTTGGAGGCTGAAAACCCTCGGCTGCAGTTGGGATGAACTGCATTCTGCATCAGTTAGGGCTAGGCGACCGACTGGAGGCCGAATGGAGGCCATACGGCCGATTAGGGTGCGATTGGGGTCCATTCGCATGATTGAATGTCCATTCGCACGATTGAAGGTCCATTCGCACGATTGAAGGTCCATTCGCACGATTGAAGGGCCAGCCGCATGGGGGTCATGCAACTGAAGGTCCAGTCGCATAAGTGCTCATCCGCATTAACCCCATTCGCATGAGGTCCATCCGCATTGTCCATTCGCACGACTGGATGTTCATTCGCATAGGTGTTCATCCGCATTAGTTCAATCGCATGATGTTCAGTCGTGTGGAGGCCATGCGACTGAAGGGTGTCCATATGCCCGAGTAGGGCTGTCACACCCGAGGAAAGTGTAGTTTGACTTTTGACTTTCGGGGAAAAGTGCAGATGTAAGTTTTGACATAAGGGTTCCTGTAAGAGCATGTAAGATGACGATTGGGGCCTTAGAAAGCATGTTGGGCATGATGATGATGATGATGTTGCATGATTAGGGCTTGTTATGTATGCATGATGTTGCCCTGTATGATGATGATGAATGTGTATGATATGTTCCTTATTTATGATGTATGTTATCTTTCTTCTGGCCCTATGTGTCATGTTAATGAATAAATGAAGTATTATGTAACGTAAAGTGAAAGATAATGAAAGGGGAACATAAAGTAAGAATGCATGCATTATTGAATGACGAATGAATGAAGGAAAGGCTTGCAAGCACACAATGAGGTGAGCAACGTGTGGTTGCAAAAGACTCGGATCACAGGCAATCATGGAGATTGCCAATGGGGTGAGCAACGTGTGGTTGCAAAAGACTCGGATCACAGGCAATCATGGAGATTGCCAATGGGGTGAGCAACGTGTGGTTGCAAAAGACTCGGATCATAGGCATCATTAAGATGGCCAGAGAAAGGAGGTGAGCAACTCAGTTGTTGCAACAGACTCGGACAACGCGTTATTGTGAAGTTGTCATGAGGTGAGCAACCCTATGGTTGCAAGAGACTCAGAAAGCATGCTATCGTTAAAACTGGCAATTGGGGTGAGCAACTTTGTGGTTGCAACCGACTCGGTTAGCGCGAAGTCGTTGGGATTGTTAATGAGGTGAGCGACCCTGTTGTCGCAACAGACTCGAAGGAACGAACGTATAAAGGAACAAAAGATTACGTATGAAAGAACGAAGTATGAATGAATGAATGAATGAATGAATGAAGAAGATAATAATGATATTATCTATGTGTACGTATGATGTGTGATCATGTAAAAGTAACGAATGGTTTTATATGAAAGTAAAGTATGTTTTGTAATAAAACTAGAACTCACTCAACAACGCTGACTTTTTATATGTTTTCCAGTTGGCAGGTAATGTTTGCTGAGGATGGCACACCGTGAAGCTACTCAGCCCTTTTGGGATGACATTCTTTTGATTAATGTTTTTTGCATTGTAATGCGAACAAGCTATTTTGTAATGAATGTTGTATTAACTTGCAAAAGCATTTACATGGAAATGAAAGTTTGTTTTAGTTTTCCGCTGCGATTTATTAAATACAAATGTAATTATACGTTTTATGTGCGATGAGAACCCAGCTGTAAGCGTCCCGGGAACGGGGCCTTACAAGTTGGTATTAGAGCCAAAGTTTAAGTGAAATGGGTAAATTTTCAAAATAAACCTAATCTTAAACTGAGAATGGGACGGAAAGGGAATGGGATGCCAATTTGAGTAGCTACGTGCCATCAGGTATTTTCGTAAAGTTAACCGGTTTTATGTGCGCATGGTATGTGTTATGTGTTGTATGTGGATTTAAATACTGATGTAGTCAGGACAGGTAATGCTTGGGGTATGAAGAGTAAAGTAAGTGGCTAATCACAACTGGCCACTATAATTAGGGACTTACTATACTTAACATAAACTAAGTTGTTCCCTTGAATGACTGTGTTGGTGTTTGAATCTTTCAGTGTGCGTGTGATGGCCGGAGGTAGATCTTCGAAAGCTTCTAGGGGTGGAGGTCACGGTGCTGAACCGCGACCTAAGAGAGGGAGACCCAGAGTTGAGAGGGTGGTTCATGAAGAACCAGAGACCCCTCATACGGAGGGTGGCGACGAAAGCGCCAATCTGAGAGCCTCAGTAAAGGAGGCTGTTGTAGAAGAAGTCCATCAGGTCATGCAGACAATCTTACCATCTGTGGTGACTGAAGTTATTAAGGCTGTACGAGAAGGGGAAAGAAAAGAAAGAAACAAATCCTCTGGAGAACAGGAACAACCAGAGTCGGAAACGGTTCTATCTGACGATGAAGAGGAAGAAGAAGAGCCTGCGCCAGAGACGGCACGAGGATGTAATTATGGGGATTTTATGAGATGCAAGCCCCCTACTTTTGATGGAAACGGCACAGCTGCAGCTGCTCACCGGTGGGTGAGGGAAATGGAAGCTGTTCTCGATATCAATGAGTGCCGAGAGGACCAAAAGGTGAAGTTTGCTACCCACTCTTTTGTGGATTCAGCTCTGTGCTAGTGGGACAACATTGTCCAAGCTGAGGGTAGTAGGGCCATTGGGAAAATGAAATGGCCTGAGTTGAGAAGGTTGGTGATTGAGGAATTTTGTCCTCATCGGGAAATGGACAAGGTCGAAAGGGAGTTCTTGCAACTGGAGATGGGAACTATGACGCACCAGCAGTACACCACTAAATTCAACGAGATGGCACGTCTGGTACCGGATCAGGTGACACCTTTGTCACGAAAGATTAAAAGATATATTCAGGGTTTGCCAGCGGATATTCGCAGGCACATGATAGCTGCCCGGCCGAGTACGTTTAGGTCGGCAGTGGATTTGGCAGGGAGATTGTACGATGAGAGAACAATGGTGGTGACTGAGGGTGGCAAGAAGAACGGTGGTGATCGAAACTGGCGAGGGAAGAGGTTTGGTTGGGGTGATGCCTCGACGGGTAATAAGAAGGCACGAGCGGATGATCGCCGTGTGGTCACATCAAGTGCGGGGTCGAAAAGGTGTGGAAAGTGTGGAAGGGACCACGACGGGGAATGTAGGTTTGGGTCAAACTTATGCTTCAAATGTGGGAAGGCGGGGCACCTGGCAAGGGACTGTTGTATAGTCTGGTGCTATAACTGTGGTGAAGAGGGTCACGTAAGTAAGGATTGTAAGAAGTGAGGGCTGAGAGTTCTGGGATGAAGAGAACTGGAGGTGAAGGACCGAGGGCGAGTGCCAGGGCATTTACCATGACACAGGAGGAAGCTAGTACAGACCCTGATGTCGTGTCGGGTACGTTTCTGGTGAACCAAACTTTAGCTTCTGTGCTATTTGATTCTGGTGCTAGTAGGAGTTTTATTTCTGCTGCTTTCTGTGCTAAGCTGCCTGTTAGTAGTAGGCGTGTTGATGCGCCCTTTGATGTAGAAACTGCCATAGGTAAGTCTACCAGGATTTCGGAGATGATAGAAAACTGTGAGGTGGAATTAGAAGGTCACAAGTTTCCTGTTAGACCGTTCGTGATGACCTTGGGTGGTTTTGATTTGGTTCTTGGGATGGATTGGTTGGCGGACTTCGAGGCAAACATTGTGTGTCGCAAGAAGATGATTCGGTTGACAGCGCCTGATGGAAGTTTGGTCGGTTTATGGTGATCGGGTTACTACGATCCCGAAGGTGATCTCAATGGCGGTGGCGGGAAAGTGTATGAGGCGTGGATGTAGCGCCTACTTGGCTTATGTAAAGGATGTAGATGCACTAACACCACAACTGTCTGATGTACCGGTTGTGTGTGACTTTCCAGACGTATTCCTGGAAGATTTACCAGGGGTACCACCTGACAGAGAAATTGAATTTCAGATTGATCTGATACAAGGTGCCCAACCTGTTGCCAAGGCACCATATCGGTTAGCTCCGACGGAGATGAAAGAGTTGATGGAACAGTTGCAAGAGTTGCTTGATAAGGGGTTCATTAGACCGAGTATCTCTCCTTGGGGTGCTCCGGTCCTGTTTGTAAAGAAGAAGGATGGTAGTATGAGGATGTGCATTGACTACCGCGAGCTGAACAAGTTGACGGTGAAGAACCGCTACCCCTTACCGAGGATAGATGATTTGTTCAATCAGCTTCAGGGTGCCAGTTGGTTTTCAAGAATAGATCTTCGGTCTGGCTATCATCAGTTGAAGGTAAAGGAACAAGATATCCCTAAAACAGCTTTCCGTACGCGCTATGGTCATTATGAGTTTCTTGTCATGTCCTTTGGTTTGACCAACGCGCCAGCTGCTTTTATGGATATGATGAACCGTGTGTGTCGGCCTATGTTGGATAAATCAGTGATTGTGTTTATTGATGATATCCTGATTTATTCGAAGAGCGAGATTGAGCATGCCGGTCACATTCGAGAAGTTCTAGTGTAACAACTTGTATTTTTGGTTAACTAATAGTTAACCTCGTTTATTCTTGTATGGACGATTAATACTTTTCATGAAACCTTTGGGCTAATTGTGTTTATCTCCTAGTTAGTCACTAATTCTTTAATGCAAAAAGATTATAATTTATCTATTAAATTGAACATAATAATAATCATAAAAATAATAACAATAATAAATTTTGTAAGAGTAATAATTATGTTATTATTAATACTAATAATAATAATAATAATAATAATAATTTTATAGAAGCTATTAAAGTTAAAAGATGTTTATAACTTGGGTTTAAGCAAGTTAAGAGGTTAATTTGATAATTTTGAAACTTTAAAAGAAGTTTTGGGCATAAAATAATAAGGATTGAAGGTTGAGGGACCAATGTTGTAAAAATTTGAAACCCAAACCAATACCCCACCCTTACCCGATTTTCCGGCCGCAACTCCGGCCACCTTCCGGCCGGAGTCCGGCGACCTTAAAATCGTCAAAATACATCGAATTGTAACCCCCAATCCAATCTAAACCATTCGGGAACTCGATTCGAACTCAATAAACTACTATAATTGGGCTCTAACACCGGTTACAAACCCAAACGATGCATAACCGAAATCGTCATTAAACTCATAGTCGTTCGAAGCATTAAACTCAAATAAAACCTAATTAAACGAACCTAATCAATTATCTAGTCATTCCTAAACGATTATTGGTTCCAATTTCTCCTGAAAACACATAAACAACTCGACCCAAACAACCCTCTCATCGTGAACCTGCAACTATTCGAACCCCATTTTCAGAGCTTCAAAATTCGAAATTAACATAGGGCTTTTCATCCTTGAGGTCATTAGAAACTACCTATACATCGAATTTGATTATCATCATCATTTGAACATCAAACCCGTGAAACGTGGTCGCAATTTGTTCTTCGTCTTGTTCACCATCGGATTCATCCCCAACCAGGTAATTAGAGTCATGTATATACTCGGTTTTGGGAGGGGAATAAAAGCCCTAACAATGGGTTGTTTAAAAACATCATTTGATGCTTCAATTTGGGGGACGATTGAACCTAGGGTTCATGCGATTTGGGGCGATTTGGGGGGATTTGTGCTTGGTGTTTTTAGGTTTTAAAACAGGCTTTTAACCGCGGCTGAGAGCCTTGGTTCACTGGTTACCCACTCACATTCTGTACTAGACGTCCCGGTTCGAACCCGGCGACCTCCATATAATTTTTTTGGCTTTTCAGCCTTTAAAAAAGTATATAAAATTTTCTGAAAATTATAAAAAAATATTTTGTAAACTTTGGTTATTTTTAAAGCTATCCTATTATTTTCTATAAATTTATTACCACAATTACCTTAACAATTTTCTTATAAAATAAAATTTTAACAAATATTTTTCCTAGTTTAATCATGTAAAAATAAACTTTATATAGTATTTTTTTTGAATCATTTAATGATTATTTGGATACTAGATATTTTATATTTATGGATTAATCATGGTTACCATAGAAATTATATATTTTATAAGTTAAATTTACAAAATTGTTATAAGGCTTTTATTTCTTTAAAATTCTTTACATGATATTGTTCTTGGACTAAAATAAGATCCCACTAACTATCATCATCTAAATATTAAAACCCTCAAATACCAAATTGAAACCCTAGTCTCGTTTAACCATTAATATATTATTAAATTGTAACCTTGTAATATATATTTGTTTTAGGTGCATTGTGAAAGACTACGTTGAAACGTTGCTTATTATTATTCATATTAATCATCAAATATATATTATTTGATCATGTGAGTATTTCCATACCCCTAGTCGTTGAACTCTTCTTAAATCGTCTCTTGTCTTATAAAATTTCCTATCTGTGTTCATCATACCAATAATGGATTCTTACCAAACAGGTAGGTATCTTGTAAATAGTCATTATGCTTCTGTATTGTTTGATTCGGGTGCCGATAGGAGTTTCGTGTCCATGGAATTCGAGCCTATACTTTCTAAACCGCGTACTAATCTGGAGAGATCTTTCACGGTCGAGGTCGCCGATGGAAAATCTATTGTCGTTGACGTCGTAATACGTGACTGCACCTTGAGCCTTAACGAACACGAGTTCTTCGTCGACCTTATTCCTATGCATCTAGGAAGCTTTGATGTTATCATTGGTATGGATTGGTTAGCCAAGCAACGTGCGGAAATTTTATGCTTTGAGAAGTGTATCCGAATTCCTTTACCGACTGGTGATACCTTAAGGGTCTTTGGGGAGAAATTATCTCAAAGACTCAAACTCATGTCTTGCATCAAGGCCCGCAAGTGCTTAAGTAAAAACTACATGGCTTTCATGGCATATGTAGTTAATACGAAAGCCAAGGGTAACGAGTTGAAGGACATTCCTATTGTGCGAGACTTTCCCGAAGTTTTTCCCGAGGATCTTAAAGGGTTACCTCCCGTGCGAGAAGTTGAGTTCAAGATTGATTTAATCTCTGGTGCAAACCCTGTGGCTAAATCGCCTTATCATCTTGCACTTTCTGAAATGCAAGAACTCGCTAGTCAACTGCAAGAGTTGACCGATAAGGGTTTTATTCGCCCTAGTTCATCACCGTGGGGCGCACCTGTACTATTTGTGAAGAAAAATGATGGTTCATTTCGTATGTGCCTCGATTACCGCGAACTCAACAAGCTTACTATCAAAAAACGATACCCTCTTCCTCGAATCGATGACCTCTTCGACCAACTTCAAGGAGCAACTCAATTCTCAAAGATCAATCTACGTTCTTGGTATCATCAATTACGTGTTCATGATGATGACATTCCAAAGACCGCTTTCCGTACTCGATATGGACACTACGAGTTCATGGTCATGCCTTTTGGCCTGACCAATGCGCCTGCTGTGTTCATGGACCTCATGAATCGAGTATGTAAACCGTATTTGGATAAATTCGTGATCGTGTTTATTGATGACATCCTTATTTATTCCAAGACAAAAATCGATCACGAGACACACTTGCGACAAGTACTTGGGCTTTTGAAGAAGGAGCAATTATACGCCAAGCTTTCCAAGTGTGAATTTTGGTTGGAGGAAGTTCAATTCTTAGGGCATGTGGTGAATAGCCAAGGAATTCACGTGGACCATGCTAAAATTGAAGCTGTGAAGAATTGTGTGTTCCCACAACCCCAACCGAGGTTCGTTCTTTTCTGGGTTTAGCGGGATATTACCGTAGGTTCATAGCAAACTTCTCGAAGATTGCTAAACCATTAACGGCGCTAACCCAAAAGAATCGACTCTTCGAATGGGGACCCGAACAAGAAGAGGCTTTCGAGGCATTGAAACGCAAGTTGTGTAACGCTCCTATTCTCACACTTCCTGATGGAAACGACGACTTTACTGTATATTGTGATGCTTCTAATCAAGGTCTTGGTTGTGTTCTCATGCAACGAGGCAAAGTTATAGCATACGCGTCGAGGCAATTGAAGGTTCATGAAGTGAACTACACAACTCATGATCTTGAACTTGGTGTTGTGGTTTTCGCATTGAAGATTTGGCGACACTATTTATATGGGACGCAATGCATAGTCTACACCGATCATAAGAGTCTCCAACACGTTTTCAATCAAAAGGATCTCAACATGAGACAAAGACGTTGGATTGAGTTGATTAGCGACTACGACTGCGACATTCGCTATCACCCGGGAAAGGCGAATGTTGTAGCCGACGCGCTAAGTCGCAAGGTCCACAACAAGATTGTCTCGCTTCAAGAAATTCGAGATCGAAGGCAATGGTTTGATACGTTAGGAGAATTTGATACCGAGATTCATGTGGATGTCAACGAGGCTACTATCATGCTTCAAAACATAAGGATCGATAGTGATCTCAAGTTATGCATTCGCGAGGCTCAACAAGCGGCACTAACCGACGAAGGAAAAGATGAAGATTTGATGTCTAACGTTCGGTCACAATTGGAGACAAAACCGAACGGCATGTGGTACTTCTTGAATCGACTTTGGATCCCCAATCGTGACAACCTTCGGCACTTCATTATGAACGAAGCTCATCAAACCCGATATTCCGTTCATCCTGGCTCCGATAAGATGTACATGGACCTGCGTGGTCAATATTGGTGGCCTGGAATGAAGAAAGATATCGCGACTTATGTTTCCAACTGTCTCACGTGTGCAAGGGTCAAAGCCGAACATCAACGACCAAGTGGTTTACTTGAGCAACCTGAAATCCCTATGTGGAAATGGGAACATATATCCATGGATTTCGTAACCAAGTTACCTCGTACACCTCGTGGTCATGATAGCATATGGGTCATTGTTGACCGTTTGACCAAGACATCACATTTCATACCCATACGAGATACGTACAAGGTTTCAAGGTTGGCTCGAATCTATGTTGACGAAATTGTGAGTCGTCATGGCGTGCCGTTGCACATTATTTCCGATCGAGATGCTCGTTTCACTTTGCACTTTTGGTCTTCGATGCAAGGACTTTTGGGTACTAAATTGGATTTAAGTACGGCTTACCATCCTCAAACCGATGGTCAAACCGAACGAACAATCCAAACCCTCGAGGATTTACTGCGTCTTTGTGTTCTTGATTTTGGTGGCGATTGGGATACGCATCTACCGCTCGCGGAATTTTTGTATAACAATAGTTATCACTCGAGTATCAAGATGGCACCGTTTGAAGCACTTTATGGTCGTAAATGTCGTTCACCGATCTGTTGGACCGACATTGGTGAAAACTTCATCACCGGTCCTGAACTTATACAAGAGACGACCAATAAAGTTTCTATTATCCGCAAGAACCTTGAAGTGGCAAGAAGTCGACAAAAGAGTTACGCTGATAAGCGTCGTAAACCATTGGAGTTCCAAGTTGGTGACATGGTTCTTCTTAAGGTTTCACCGTGGAAAGGTGTTGTTCGCTTTGGAAAGAAGGGTAAACTAGCTCCAAGATTTGTAGGACCTTTCAAAATCCTGAGAAGGATTGGGAAAGGGGCTTATAATTGGAACTACCTTCCGATCTTAATGGAGTTCATTCTGTATCCATGTCTCAAATTTGAGAAAGTGTTTGGCCGACGAGGGTCTGCATGTCCCATTGGAAGACATCCAGGTCGACGAGTCATTGCATTTTGTGGAGAAACCTGCTGAAATTATGGATCGCATCATGAAGAAAACTAGAACCACAACTACACCAATTGTCAAGGTTCGTTGGGAGAATAAGTGTGGAGCTGAGTTCACTTGGGAGCGTGAGGATCATATGAAGGAGAAATACCCGTATTTGTTCGCCTAGTTTATTCTTAATTTCGGAACGAAATTCTTTTAAGTTGGGGAGACTGTAACAACTTGTATTTTTGGTTAACTAATAGTTAACCTCGTTTATTCTTGTATGGACCATTAATACTTTTCATGAAACCTTTGGGCTAATTGTGTTTATCTCCTAGTTAGTCACTAATTCTTTAATGCAAAAAGATTATAATTATCTATTAAATTGAACATAATAATAATCATAAAAATAATAACAATAATAAATTTTGTAAGAGTAATAATTATGTTATTATTAATACTAATATAATAATAATAATAATAATAATAATAATTTTATAGAAGCTATTAAAGTTAAAAGATGTTTATAACTTGGGTTTAAGCAAGTTAAGAGGTTAATTTGATAATTTTGAAACTTTAAAAGAAGTTTTGGGCATAAAATAATAAGGATTGAAGGTTGAGGGACCAATGTTGTAAAAATTTGAAACCCAAACCAATACCCCACCCTTACCCGATTTTCCGGCCGCAACTCCGGCCACCTTCCGGCCGGAGTCCGGCGACCTTAAAATCGTCAAAATACATCGATAACCCCCAATCCAATCTAAACCATTCGGTAACTCGATTCGAACTCAATAAACTACTATAATTGGGCTCTAACACCGGTTACAAACCCAAACGATGCATAACCGAAATCGTCATTAAACTCATAGTCGTTCGAAGCATTAAACTCAAATAATAACCTAATTAAACGAACCTAATCAATTATCTAGTCATTCCTAAACGATTATTGGTTCCAATTTCTCCTGAAAACACATAAACAACTCGACCCAAACAACCCTCTCATCGTGAACCTGCAACTATTCGAACCCCATTTTCAGAGCTTCAAAATTCGAAATTAACATAGGGCTTTTCATCCTTGAGGTCATTAGAAACTACCTATACATCGAATTTGATTATCATCATCATTTGAACATCAAAGCCGTGAAACGTGGTCGCAATTTGTTCTTCGTCTTGTTCACCATCGGATTCATCCCCAACCAGGTAATTAGAGTCATGTATATACTCGGTTTTGGGAGGGGAATAAAAGCCCTAACAATGGGATGTTTAAAAACATCATTTGATGCTTCAATTTGGGGGACGAATGAACCTAGGGTTCATGCGATTTGGGGCGATTTGGGGGGATTTGGTGCTTGGTGTTTTTAGGTTTTAAAACAGGCTTTTAACCGCGGCTGAGAGCCTTGGTTCACTGGTTACCCACTCACATTCTGTACTAGACGTCCCGGGTTCGAACCCGGCGACCTCCAATATAATTTTTTTTGGCTTTTCAGCCTTTAAAAAAGTATATAAAATTTTCTGAAAATTATAAAAAAATATTTTGTAAACTTTGGTTATTTTTAAAGCTATCCTATTATTTTCTATAAATTTATTACCACAATTACCTTAACAATTTTCTTATAAAATAAAATTTTAACAAATATTTTTCCTAGTTTAATCATGTAAAAATAAACTTTATATAGTATTTTCTTTTGAATCATTTAATGATTATTTGGATACTAGATATTTTATATTTATGGATTAATCATGGTTACCATAGAAATTATATATTTTATAAGTTAATTTACAAAATTGTTATAAAGGCTTTTATTTCTTTAAAATTCTTTACATGATATTGTTCTTGGACTAAAATAAGATCCCACTAACTATCATCATCTAATATTAAAACCCTCAAATACCAAATTGAAACCCTAGTCTCGTTTAACCATTAATATATTATTAAATTGTAACCTTGTAATATATATTTGTTTTAGGTGCATTGTGAAAGACTACGTTGAAACGTTGCTTATTATTATTCATATTAATCATCAAATATATATTATTTGATCATGTGAGTATTTCCATACCCCTAGTCGTTGAACTCTTCTTAAATCGTCTCTTGTCTTATAAAATTTCCTATCTGTGTTCATCATACCAATAATGGATTCTTACCAAACAGGTAGGTATCTTGTAAATAGTCATTATGCTTCTGTATTGTTTGATTCGGGTGCCGATAGGAGTTTCGTGTCCATGGAATTCGAGCCTATACTTTCTAAACCGCGTACTAATCTGGAGAGATCTTTCACGGTCGAGGTCGCCGATGGAAAATCTATTGTCGTTGACGTCGTAATACGTGACTGCACCTGAGCCTTAACGAACACGAGTTCTTCGTCGACCTTATTCCTATGCATCTAGGAAGCTTTGATGTTATCATTGGTATGGATTGGTTAGCCAAGCAACGTGCGGAAATTTTATGCTTTGAGAAGTGTATCCGAATTCCTTTACCGACTGGTGATACCTTAAGGGTCTTTGGGGAGAAATTATCTCAAAGACTCAAACTCATGTCTTGCATCAAGGCCCGCAAGTGCTTAAGTAAAAACTACATGGCTTTCATGGCATATGTAGTTAATACGAAAGCCAAGGGTAACGAGTTGAAGGACATTCCTATTGTGCGAGACTTTCCCGAAGTTTTTCCCGAGGATCTTAAAGGGTTACCTCCCGTGCGAGAAGTTGAGTTCAAGATTGATTTAATCTCTGGTGCAAACCCTGTGGCTAAATCGCCTTATCATCTTGCACTTTCTGAAATGCAAGAACTCGCTAGTCAACTGCAAGAGTTGACCGATAAGGGTTTTATTCGCCCTAGTTCATCACCGTGGGGCGCACCTGTACTATTTGTGAAGAAAAATGATGGTTCATTTCGTATGTGCCTCGATTACCGCGAACTCAACAAGCTTACTATCAAAAAACGATACCCTCTTCCTCGAATCGATGACCTCTTCGACCAACTTCAAGGAGCAACTCAATTCTCAAAGATCAATCTACGTTCTTGGTATCATCAATTACGTGTTCATGATGATGACATTCCAAAGACCGCTTTCCGTACTCGATATGGACACTACGAGTTCATGGTCATGCCTTTTGGCCTGACCAATGCGCCTGCTGTGTTCATGGACCTCATGAATCGAGTATGTAAACCGTATTTGGATAAATTCGTGATCGTGTTTATTGATGACATCCTTATTTATTCCAAGACAAAAATCGATCACGAGACACACTTGCGACAAGTACTTGGGCTTTTGAAGAAGGAGCAATTATACGCCAAGCTTTCCAAGTGTGAATTTTGGTTGGAGGAAGTTCAATTCTTAGGCATGTGGTGAATAGCCAAGGAATTCACGTGGACCTGCTAAAATTGAAGCTGTGAAGAATTGGTGTGTTCCCACAACCCCAACCGAGGTTCGTTCTTTTCTGGGTTTAGCGGGATATTACCGTAGGTTCATAGCAAACTTCTCGAAGATTGCTAAACCATTAACGGCGCTAACCCAAAAGAATCGACTCTTCGAATGGGGACCCGACAAGAAGAGGCTTTCGAGGCATTGAAACGCAAGTTGTGTAACGCTCCTATTCTCACACTTCCTGATGGAAACGACGACTTTACTGTATATTGTGATGCTTCTAATCAAGGTCTTGGTTGTGTTCTCATGCAACGAGGCAAAGTTATAGCATACGCGTCGAGGCAATTGAAGGTTCATGAAGTGAACTACACAACTCATGATCTTGAACTTGGTGTTGTGGTTTTCGCATTGAAGATTTGGCGACACTATTTATATGGGACGCAATGCATAGTCTACACCGATCATAAGAGTCTCCAACACGTTTTCAATCAAAAGGATCTCAACATGAGACAAAGACGTTGGATTGAGTTGATTAGCGACTACGACTGCGACATTCGCTATCACCCGGGAAAGGCGAATGTTGTAGCCGACGCGCTAAGTCGCAAGGTCCACAACAAGATTGTCTCGCTTCAAGAAATTCGAGATCGAAGGCAATGGTTTGATACGTTAGGAGAATTTGATACCGAGATTCATGTGGATGTCAACGAGGCTACTATCATGCTTCAAAACATAAGGATCGATAGTGATCTCAAGTTATGCATTCGCGAGGCTCAACAAGCGGCACTAACCGACGAAGGAAAAGATGAAGATTTGATGTCTAACGTTCGGTCACAATTGGAGACAAAACCGAACGGCATGTGGTACTTCTTGAATCGACTTTGGATCCCCAATCGTGACAACCTTCGGCACTTCATTATGAACGAAGCTCATCAAACCCGATATTCCGTTCATCCTGGCTCCGATAAGATGTACATGGACCTGCGTGGTCAATATTGGTGGCCTGGAATGAAGAAAGATATCGCGACTTATGTTTCCAACTGTCTCACGTGTGCAAGGGTCAAAGCCGAACATCAACGACCAAGTGGTTTACTTGAGCAACCTGAAATCCCTATGTGGAAATGGGAACATATACCATGGATTTCGTAACCAAGTTACCTCGTACACCTCGTGGTCATGATAGCATATGGGTCATTGTTGACCGTTTGACCAAGACATCACATTTCATACCCATACGAGATACGTACAAGGTTTCAAGGTTGGCTCGAATCTATGTTGACGAAATTGTGAGTCGTCATGGCGTGCCGTTGCACATTATTTCCGATCGAGATGCTCGTTTCACTTTGCACTTTTGGTCTTCGATGCAAGGACTTTTGGGTACTAAATTGGATTTAAGTACGGCTTACCATCCTCAAACCGATGGTCAAACCGAACGAACAATCCAAACCCTCGAGGATTTACTGCGTCTTTGTGTTCTTGATTTTGGTGGCGATTGGGATACGCATCTACCGCTCGCGGAATTTTTGTATAACAATAGTTATCACTCGAGTATCAAGATGGCACCGTTTGAAGCACTTTATGGTCGTAAATGTCGTTCACCGATCTGTTGGACCGACATTGGTGAAAACTTCATCACTGGTCCTGAACTTATACAAGAGACGACCAATAAAGTTTCTATTATCCGCAAGAACCTTGAAGTGGCAAGAAGTCGACAAAAGAGTTACGCTGATAAGCGTCGTAAACCATTGGAGTTCCAAGTTGGTGACATGGTTCTTCTTAAGGTTTCACCGTGGAAAGGTGTTGTTCGCTTTGGAAAGAAGGGTAAACTAGCTCCAAGATTTGTAGGACCTTTCAAAATCCTGAGAAGGATTGGGAAAGTGGCTTATAAATTGGAACTACCTTCCGATCTTAATGGAGTTCATTCTGTATTCCATGTCTCAAATTTGAGAAAGTGTTTGGCCGACGAGGGTCTGCATGTCCCATTGGAAGACATCCAGGTCGACGAGTCATTGCATTTTGTGGAGAAACCTGCTGAAATTATGGATCGCATCATGAAGAAAACTAGAACCACAACTACACCAATTGTCAAGGTTCGTTGGGAGAATAAGTGTGGAGCTGAGTTCACTTGGGAGCGTGAGGATCATATGAAGGAGAAATACCCGTATTTGTTCGCCTAGTTTATTCTTAATTTCGGAACGAAATTCTTTTAAGTTGGGGAGACTGTAACAACTTGTATTTTTGGTTAACTAATAGTTAACCTCGTTTATTCTTGTATGGACCATTAATACTTTTCATGAAACCTTTGGGCTAATTGTGTTTATCTCCTAGTTAGTCACTAATTCTTTAATGCAAAAAGATTATAATTTATCTATTAAATTGAACATAATAATAATCATAAAAATAATAACAATAATAAATTTTGTAAGAGTAATAATTATGTTATTATTAATACTAATAATAATAATAATAATAATAATAATAATAATTTTATAGAAGCTATTAAAGTTAAAAGATGTTTATAACTTGGGTTTAAGCAAGTTAAGAGGTTAATTTGATAATTTTGAAACTTTAAAAGAAGTTTTGGGCATAAAATAATAAGGATTGAAGGTTGAGGGACCAATGTTGTAAAAATTTGAAACCCAAACCAATACCCCACCCTTACCCGATTTTCCGGCCGCAACTCCGGCCACCTTCCGGCCGGAGTCCGGCGACCTTAAAATCGTCAAAATACATCGATAACCCCCAATCCAATCTAAACCATTCGGGAACTCGATTCGAACTCAATAAACTACTATAATTGGGCTCTAACACCGGTTACAAACCCAAACGATGCATAACCGAAATCGTCATTAAACTCATAGTCGTTCGAAGCATTAAACTCAAATAATAACCTAATTAAACGAACCTAATCAATTATCTAGTCATTCCTAAACGATTATTGGTTCCAATTTCTCCTGAAAACACATAAACAACTCGACCCAAACAACCCTCTCATCGTGAACCTGCAACTATTCGAACCCCATTTTCAGAGCTTCAAAATTCGAAATTAACATAGGGCTTTTCATCCTTGAGGTCATTAGAAACTACCTATACATCGAATTTGATTATCATCATCATTTGAACATCAAAGCCGTGAAACGTGGTCGCAATTTGTTCTTCGTCTTGTTCACCATCGGATTCATCCCCAACCAGGTAATTAGAGTCATGTATATACTCGGTTTTGGGAGGGGAATAAAAGCCCTAACAATGGGATGTTTAAAAACATCATTTGATGCTTCAATTTGGGGGACGAATGAACCTAGGGTTCATGCGATTTGGGGCGATTTGGGGGGATTTGGTGCTTGGTGTTTTTAGGTTTTAAAACAGGCTTTTAACCGCGGCTGAGAGCCTTGGTTCACTGGTTACCCACTCACATTCTGTACTAGACGTCCCGGGTTCGAACCCGGCGACCTCCAATATATTTTTTTTGGCTTTTCAGCCTTTAAAAAAGTATATAAAATTTTCTGAAAATTATAAAAAAATGTTTTGTAAACTTTGGTTATTTTTAAAGCTATCCTATTATTTTCTATAAATTTATTACCACAATTACCTTAACAATTTTCTTATAAAATAAAATTTTAACAAATATTTTTCCTAGTTTAATCATGTAAAAATAAACTTATATAGTATTTTCTTTTGAATCATTTAATGATTATTTGGACACTAGATATTTTATATTTATGGATTAATCATGGTTACCATAGAAATTATATATTTTATAAGTTAAATTTACAAAATTGTTATAAAGGCTTTTATTTCTTTAAAATTCTTTACATGATATTGTTCTTGGACTAAAATAAGATCCCACTAACTAGCATCATCTAAATATTAAAACCCTCAAATACCAAATTGAAACCCTAGTCTCGTTTAACCATTAAATATATTATTAAATTGTAACCTTGTAAATATATATTTGTTTTAGGTGCATTGTGAAAGACTACGTTGAAACGTTGCTTATTATTATTCATATTAATCATCAAATATATATTATTTGATCATGTGAGTATTTCCATACCCCTTTTTGCTTATTTTCACACTTTGGGGTGGAACATGTTAACTTATTATCATTGCACTTGTAAACTTATTTGAGACTTGTAATCTTTATGGCAATTCATCATGCAAGGTTGTAGTTAGTTGAACTTATGTGGTTACCATGTTATGGCATCATATGTACAATCATTAACTATTGCTAGCCCAGTGAAGTCATAGATCTATGGGCAAGACAAGCCTGCTTTGGTTGATCCAAGTAAACTTAGCTGATCGTATAATCTTGTAAACGTTTGAGACTTGTAAAATTTTGTCGAGGTTTGATTGATGCATTGTTCATAACATCCCTAATCACTTTATTCACTAACTTATGACTTGAATTGCCATCTTTTTATAACCTATGTATTTAAAACTATGGAATGCTCACCAACATTATTGTTGACCCTTATTTTTAACATGTTTCAGGAAACGCCCAAGTTTGATATCTACTCTTTGAAGCTTGCACATCTAGGAATGGACCTAGATAAATGAATGAAATAGGAATAACTTGTTATCTTTTATGTTATGGTTTTATTTCTTTGGTACTTAAGCTTGTAATGTTACAATTGAATTTCATGATTAATTTATATTTGGTTAATAATAGCGTTATGTGGCTGTGAACGATCTTAACTCTCACTCCTCGACGTTTCCGCCGTCAAGGTTGGGGTGTGACATCTAGAGACGTTGAGAAGGGAGAAATTGTATGCTAAATTCTCCAAGTGCGCGTTCAGTTTTTGGGTCATGTGGTGAATCCTGACGGGATTATGGTTAACCCGGCGAAGGTGGAGGCCGTTATGCAATGGAGGTCACCAAAGACGCCATCCGAGATCCGTAGTTTCTTGGGCTTGGCAGGCTACTATAGAAGATTCATCCAAGACTTCTCTAAGATTGCTTCTCCACTAACTAAGTTGACCCGAAAGGATGTGAAATTTGTATGGGGTCAAGCTCAAGAGAAGGCGTTCGAAGATCTGAAGGCAAGACTGACTCAAGCTCCTGTTCTGTCATTACCCGATGGAAGCGAAGATCTGGTGGTTTATTCTGATGCTTCCTACTTAGGGTTGGGGTGTGTGTTAATGCAGAGAGGGAAGGTTATAGCCTACGTTTCCCGACAGTTGAAAGTTCATGAGGTTAATTATCCCACTCATGACTTAGAGCTAGCAGCCGTGGTCTTTGCGTTAAAGATTTGGAGGCACTATCTCTACGGGACGAAGTGCACCATATTCACGGACCACAAGAGTCTGAAGTACTTCTTCGAGCAGAAGGATCTGAACATGAGGCAGAGACGGTGGTTGGAACTTATAAAGGACTATGATTGTGAGATCCACTACCATCCGGGCAAGGCCAATGTAGTGGCGGATGCCCTTAGTCGAAAGGAAAGGCCCGAACCGATTCGGGTGAAAGCTTATCAACTAATCATGACCTTTGATGTGATGAAGCAAATCAAGGAGTTTCAAGATGAGGCATTGAAAGAAGATCACCTTAACTCGGAAAGAATGAGAGGTCTGGTTGGAGAATTGGGTGAAAACACACTCGGTGTTAGAACTCGATTCGGTCGTGTGTGGATTCCTCGTTTTGGGGATCTACGGGTGAAGATAATGGATGAAGCCCACAAGACTCGATACTCCATTCATCCTGGTGACACGAAAATGTACCATGACATGAAGAAAGATTATTGGTGGCCGGGTATGAAGCGTGACGTCGTGGAGTATGTGAGTAAGTGCCTTACTTGCTTACAAGTGAAGGCAGAGCATCAAAAGCCGTATGGGAAGATCCAACCTTTGGATATACCGGAATGGAAGTGGGAGCACATCACCATGGACTTCATTACGAAGCTGCCACGTACTCCGAAACGGTATGATGCCATATGGGTGATAGTTGATCATCTGACGAAGAGCGCTCATTTTCTACCGATCCGCGAGACATATTCATCTGAGAGGTTGGCTGATCTGTTCATCAGGGAAATTGTAACTCGTCATGGTGTGCCGGTGTCTATTGTGTCCGATCGCGACACTCGGTTTACATCTAAATTTTGGAAGAAATTCCACGACGCTATGGGGACGAGGTTGCATATTAGCACGGCTTATCATCCCCAAACCGATGGTCAGTCAGAAAGAACATTCAAACATTGGAAGACATGCTCCGGGCATGTGTGATCGATTTTGGTGGAAGTTGGGATGACCACTTACCGTTAGCCGAATTCTCATACAACAACAGCTATCATGCCAGCATTGGTATGCCACCATATGAGATGCTATATGGTAGGAAATGCAGAACACCCGTTTGTTGGGGTGATATTGGTCAGAAGGAATTGGGGAGCGTCGAGGTAATCGAGGCTACGACAGAGAAGCTTGAAAAGATTAAAGCCTTCATGAAGGCAGCCAAAGATAGACAGAAGTCGTATGCTAATAAACGACGTAGGCCAATTGAGTTCCAGGTGGATGACCGGGTTATGTTGAAGGTCTCACCTTGGAAGGGTATTATCCGATTCAGAAAGCGGGGCAAGTTGAGCCCAAGGTATATAGGCCCTTTTCCGAATCATTGCTCGAGTGGAGAGGTGGCCTATAGACTGGAGTTACCGGATGAGTTAATGGAATTCACCCGACATTCCAGTATCTCATCTAAGGAAGTGCTTAGCAGATGAAGATATGGTTGTCCCATTGGAAGATATCGAAGTAGATGAACGGCTCAATTATGTGGAGCAACCAGTGGCAATCATCGACCGAAAGGAGAAAAGGCTAAGGAATAAAGTGGTTCCTCTTGTGCGTGTACATGGAAGCACAGGAAGGGATCCGAGTCAACGTGGGAGACTGAGGAAGAAATGAGACAGCATTACCCACGTTTGTTCGACGAATAACAGTTTCGGGGACGAAACCTATTTAAGGGGGGTGGACTTGTAACACCCGAATATTTATTATTTTGAAGCCGGTGAAGAAAGAAAAGAAAATAAAGTCCAAAAGTCGAGGGACCAAACTCGCCAACGAAGAAAAGTTGGGAAATGTGGTGATATTAGTAGGGAGAGGGCAACCCACTCTCCCCACACCCCCCACATTTCAGCTTCATAAAAAAAAGAAGAGAGGAAGAAGAGAGAAAAGAGGAAGAGTGTTGGTTCGAGTTGGTTCGGGTCGCCAAAATTGTCGTGAAGCAAGCCGAATCGAAGCTCTTG
Source organism: Flaveria trinervia (assembly GCA_025506515.1). Lineage (NCBI taxonomy): Eukaryota > Viridiplantae > Streptophyta > Magnoliopsida > Asterales > Asteraceae > Flaveria > Flaveria trinervia. The sequence continues at coordinate 34,315 of JACCIX010000496.1, forward strand.
TCGTTGTGCTCGTTTAAGTGAGTTCTAGAACCCCACTTTTACTTATTTTCAAACGATTTTCAAGCTATCGTTATCGTTCTCGTTATCGTTCTCGTTCTCGTTCTCGTTATCGTTCTCGTTATCGTTCTCGTTATCGTTCTCGTTCTCGTTCTCGTTCTCGTTCTCGTTCTCGTTCTCGTTCTCGTTCTCGTTCTCGTTCTCGTCACCGTCACCGCCACCGCCACCGCCACCGCCACCGCCACCGCCACCGCCACCGCCACCGCCACGCCACGCCACCGCCACCGCCACCGCCACCGCCACCGCCACCCCACCGCCACCGCCACCGCCACCGCCACCGCCACCGCCACCGTTCCCGTTCCCGTTCCCGTTCCGTTGTCGTTGTCGTTGTCGTTGTCGTTGTCGTTGTCGTTGTCGTTGTCGTTGTCGTTGTCGTTGTCGTTGTCGTTGTCGTTGTCGTTTTCGTTATCGTTATGTTTATTGTTATTATTATTATTATTATTATTATCATTATCATTCATACATTGATGTTTCTTTTCTTAAAAATTATATAAGTGTTTACTGGATTTTGTTTAGTTATAATTTAGTGCAAACTTGGATTTGATTCGTGTTACTAACCTATATGTTAAATTAGCAAGTTTAATGAAAAGTAAAATAGGGGTAGTATTGGTATTTCACATGACCTAGGGTATTGTGCCTCTTCTCCTTTTAAGTTTTAACCGATCTGCACACCTCTCTCATTTCCAGTCTCTTCATTTTCCGACCGATGGTGGCGTGGTGGATATGGCAGCGGCGATCTGGTGATACAGTTATAGAGCAACCTCCACTGCTGTAGGGAGGCGGAGACAGTTTCGTCTCCGAGAGGCCTTTTTCTGCTGGTTCCATTGTCATGCAATTTTACAGTAGTCGCGTTGGACACCGTTGATGGTCCCTGTTGGCCGCCTTTGGTGCTTTTCGAGTCACGGCTAGGTCCGATGGTCACCCAAGGTTACAATTTCCCTCGCCACCAAGTGCTTCTGTACATGCGGTGGCTGCAAGAGATGTTATCTTCTTTGTCCTTGGATATCTACATCAGGTGGTGTTGATGACGGTGACGTTTGGCTCACTAAAAACTGAAAACACCCTTTTGGTTCAATCTTGCCACTTCCTTGCTTTGCTTTAACCTTCTGTCGATGATGTTTGGTATTTGCTTATTGGTTGGTGGTTCGATGTTTATGGGTGTAAACCCTAATTTGTTTCTCAAATTGTACCATACGTTTATTGTTGTTTTGTGTGGTTGTATCAGGTGTTGCTCTTTGTTGGGTTTATGTATTACACGGGTTAAATAATAAAATATTAAATAATCAGTAATAAAAATATAATAATTATAAAACGATACGATTGAAATTGCATATGAGTAATATATAAGTAATAATATAAGTAATAAAACAATGATATCATTATTTTAAAATTTTGTTTTTAAACCTTAATTGCATTTTTATAAACATTTTATGCAAAATAAACCATTTTAAAATATTAATATTAAAAGTTTTTTTATTATAACTATTAATTTTAGTTATTTTGTTTTATAAAAAAAACCATTTTAGAAACCATTTTAAAATAGTTTATATTTTTAAACATGTTTGTTGTTTTAAATTATAAAAGCATCTCTTTCTTAATTTATTGAAAAACAATTTTTAATCTTAAAGAAATTAAATAGTATTATAAATATTTAAGTTAATTGTTTAATAGAAAAGAGAAACGGAAAAATTAAAATTAGATGGTCTAAAATTGTGGTACGTGACATCTTAAAACTTTCTTTTATTATAATAGATAGATTTGATGACGAGCATGTTCTTGTCTTAGATATATGTTGGTGATGATGATGACAATGTTGTCATCTGAACCATAACTTTGTGGGTTTCTAAGACGATAATGGTAGCCATGCATTGATCTGAGCATGGATCCTTTATTCCTTTTATTGTGAAGGCCGTGATAATTATGGTACAGTCATTTGAGCCTCGATCCCTGAGTTTGGCATGCTTATAATGATGAACTAATGTTTTGTGATTCACATTTTGTGGTCTTGTTTATGGAACTGTTTATTACTTTGGAATGTAATTAATGGTGAAAGGCGATGATTATAAATGACATGTTGTGCTTGTTTTTCTGGTGCGGTAAACTATTGTTGCAGCCATAACGAGATAATATTCTAAGCTTTTTCTTTTTGTATGATGCATTATGTGTTAGATCTTGTTATTTGTATTCATTCTTTTAACTTATCCATATTAGATCTTAGACCCCTTTTGGTGTAGAGAATTTGAAATCAAAATCCGGATAATCTGAGTGATGTAAGAAACATTTTCAGATCGAATTATATGGTGGTCACCAGAATTAGTCAAGGATACAACTCAAATAAGACCAAGAACAAGTATGATTATTTATATGATTTTCAAACTAGAGAATTATGTGACCTGAATATCGAGATTGTCTCTTGTAGATATAAGAAAACGTATGTTGCAAGGAAGATTGGCCCTAACAAGGGATTGTGTCCTTGGACCTTGCCAGGGGCTATTGCCCATTTGACTCTACCCCTTAAAACCCCCATTATTTAGGGTTTCGACCCCAGTAATCAACAAGGTTCTAATATTGGGAATCATAATATGCTCAAATTAGCATATAAAGAAATACCCATCCACTTATGAAAGAATGATCTTCCACATTGATAATCCAACTTGAATCTGAATAAACTATAATAACTAATGAAAATCAAAAATATATTAAACAAAATTCAAGGTTCATTTTTAGTACTTAAATACTTTGATAAATAGCTTGTTAGCGATGTGAACGATGATAGACTACATCAGGTCTAGTGCTAATTATGGCATAGGTAAGACTTCTAGTGACTCTTGAGTATTCAAGTTAAGATACTATGTAACCTTTATTAGGTAGAAATTTACAATTAAGAACTATAGAAGTGTTTATAGAAGAACAATCTTTAAATTTAATTTCTTTAAGATCTTCATAATATAATAAAATTGAGAAACTGAACTACCAATATTCCTACACTTGATCTTAACCAAGGATCACTTCAGCTTCCACATGTCCTTTGTAACAAACTAGATGATAAGAATTTCTTTTTTCTTTATCAACTTGACTTTGGTTGGTATCAAAGATCAATATGTCCTCTACATACAAGCAAATTATAACTCCTTTATCTGAAGCATCAAACTTGCTATATCAATACTTTTCTGCTTGGTCTCGTATAAAACCAAATCAAACTTGCTATATCAACACTTAGTATGCTTGGTCTAGTATAAAACCATTAGATAACACAACTTCATCATACTTTTGATGTCATTTTTTGGTTAAGGCTGGTAATTTTCAACCTTTTTATAGCATGATTAAAACCTATTTAGTACAAATGGCTAGACTCTATTATTTCACATTTTTGGTTAATAAAAGCATATAGAATTATTAGCATGACATATAGGTAGTTAAACAAGTCTTTTGCATGTTTGATACATAGATTATGCTCGTCATCTCTAACGTGTTATACATTATAAGACCTGTTTTGCCAGTCCTAGTTTTGGTACTTGTTTTTAACCATATAGAGCTTTTATCAATTTGCAAACCTTGTTCTTACTAACAAGCATAACAAAGCCTTTATTTTGTTTCATACAAATCTACTCTCCATTTCATCATTCGAAAACAAATTTTCAAACATGCATTTGGTGAATCGTAAGATTATGTATAGATGCATGTGCTAGCAACAATTTAATAGTAAAAATCCTAGCAACAAATATGTATATATAAAAGAATTCAATATATTCTCTTTGTCTAAAAGATTTAAACTTATCTATGCTACAATCTTTCTTTATTTATTTTTAAGGATCCATTTACACCTTAATGGGTTAAATCTAGGGGTAAATTAGATAACTTTTAAGTATTTTTTACATAATGAAATCCATCTAAGCTTAGATGACTTCTTTCTTGAAATCAACATCTCTCGAAGCCATAACTTTAGACTTCACAAAGTTTTGGTAAAACGGGACTCATCCTAATTGTATATACCTTGCAATTAGGTCTTTAGATTAATTTGAAAGTTAAGCATGAAATACTAAACAAGCTTCTTTTAAATTTATAGATGTCTAATGAAAAAAATCTTGTCACTCCTTTCTCCCTTAAATCTACTCTTGTAAAGCACAAACTCAACAAGTTTAACTTCATGGATTAGTTCAAGAACCTAAAATCTGTTATTAGGGCAAAGAACAAGATGTATGTTCCTAAAGGACCATTCCTGAATAACCCACCACCCAAAGGGGAGCTACTCGTAGGAATTAGGAAAGGCATATGGATGACACCATAAAATGCTCATATATCATGCTAGCTTTTATAATTCCGAAACTTCAAAAGAATCTGGAATACATGCTAGTGTTTGACATCATTGAGAAACTAAAGGAAATGTTCCAAAAGTTGGCTTCTCATGAGCAATTTTAAAGTGATGAAGTCATTGATTACTACAACAAAGGAAGATGGTTCACTAGTCAACACTCACGTGTTGAAAATAAAGAGTTATTTTGATCACTTAGCATGTATAAAGGCATTATTAAGCAATAAGATGGCTGGGGATATTATCATGAAGCTACTACCAAAATCATCATGAACTATAATATGAGTACTTAGGACAAGACCCTCTTAGAGTTGTATTTGATGCTTAATTACTGAGATGAACATACCAAGTTCTAGTAAACCACCACTATGTTGATGATCAAGAAGGGTGAAATTAGGAAGCCTAATGCGAAGGGAAAGGTAAAAATAACATGCAAAAAAGGGCATAGGGCAAGGTTATTTCCACCAAGAACTATTCAATGAATGATACTAAGTGCTTTTATTATGATAACACTGACCACTGGAAGAGGAATTGCCCTAAATATCCGGCAAAGTTGAAATAGAAGAACTTTTCTAAGTAGGACCCTCAGGTATATTTATTAATGAAACCTTTTCTTTCTTTAGAAAATCTTTAGTGTTTGACATTGGATGTGGTTCTTATATATATTTAATGATTTGTAGGGACTAAGGAAGGTTAGAAAGCTGAAACAAGGCGACTAGGAACAAACATGTTGGTAAGGGATGGAAGGTTATGGTGAAGGAAGTTAGAGAATATGTTCTTTACGTACCTAGTTTAACTAGGATTATTGTTTCACTTTTTTGTTTGCGTGAACAAGATTTTAAGTATGCTTTTAGTGGTCATTATATTTCTATATATTTGAATGATGTTTTCTACTTAATGCAAAACTACATAATAGAATCTATGAGATGGAATTGAATAATAATAACGATATATACAATGTCCCTAACAAATCTAGACTTTAGGAATTTTAGATTTTATGGGTCAAGAGTATTTTAATGAATGCAAATCATGTTTAATTGAAAAATTAACCAAAGCGCGTATCACATCCCGGCTAAAGCGAAAACACCAAGGCGTGATGAAATTGAATCGTAACACAAGGATAAAGAGTACTAAATGAAATTAATTTTAAAATCCAATAGTTGGTTACATCTAACTCTAATAACAAATAAACCAAACAAGTAAATAAGTCTTCATTTTATACAAAGTCTAACCAGGTCCAACTAAAGCTTATCCTTGAATCTAGTGTGAGCAAAGAAACGAACTAAGTTTCCATTACTTGAAAACATGCTAAAATATGTCAACTAAAAAGTTGGTGTGCACATAGGTTTAGAAGTATACATATAGTAGATAACAATGTACAAACCAATGAACAATTTTCCAAATACAAGTAAGTAAACTATAGGATAGGTTAAAGTCACTTAACACTTTGTTTTTCTCTCAAACTCAATTGAACAACACTCGGATGAAGATAGAGTCAATAAGAGTTAATCACAATATAGTAAGTAATAAAGAACACAGAAAGTAATTTTCAAGGTACTTGCATATATTGCTTCTCAACTCAAATATTACAAGACTCTTACAAGCTTATCTTTTCGAGTTACAACGAGAAACTATATATAATGCTACCTACAGCCGGATATACTTTGAAACCAGCTGGGATCCTATAACTAAAGCCTATACTACAAGACTATAGTTTAAGGTATCTCGGATAAAGTCTTATATGAGATATGGTAGTCAGGACATGTCCCTGACTTACCTTTTGTCACCAACTAAAGTTGGTAACATGTACTATCATAAAGGTAAACATTGGAATAAAGTATGGTCAACTGCATGGCTCTTTGAGAAAACGCCATACAGTATCAAAGGTCTGCAACGGAATGTCAGAGACCATACTTATGTCCATTGGTTCATAGCAGTGTCTTCCGAAGGTTAAATGGCTTCGGAAGAACAAGTACTTCTGAAGCCACTTATACTTCGTAAGAGGCTGCTTCTTCCGAGACTTGGGAACTTCTTCTTTTCTTCATACTTTGGAAGTAGTCTTCTGGCTGTTCTTCTAAGACTTGATCTTCGGAAGCATGCTCTTGACTTTGGAAGTAGAGTTCTGTCTTCGGAAGCTGATCTTTCACTTTATCTTCGGAAGAACTCTACAACCTTCAGAAGTTCCATGCTAAGCTTCGGAAACCTTTGCATGTAGCACCAAAATTATCTAAGTGATTTAGTTTTTGTTGCACCAGCCTTCTTCTTGATCCAACAAACTCCCCCTAGGATGATGCTACCAAAACCTCACTTGTTTCTGCTTCTCAAAACTTTCAGCACCAAAGAGAGTAGATATTTATCTGTTTCCTTGTTCTTTCTTGATGTGGTGCTAAGAAGTTTGTACAAATCCTTGGTAGACAGGAATTCTAGTCTATCACCTTGGATGTTGTGTACCCTCTGTTGTTGCCCTTTGAAAAGAGTTAGTTGATGGGAACTGTAATCATATTCCAATCTAACTATAGGTTCTAATTCGGGACCCTCTACCATGTGTAGAAAGGCAGGCCCTTGGTAGGAGGTCTTTTCTTGTCTTCCTGTCTTCTCAACCTCAACTCTTCTTCAATCTTGGCTTTTGCAGTTAGCTCGGCTAGATGAAGACTGCTGAGATGGTTTCTGATGAGTGCAGCAGCTTCAGAGTTGGAGGGGTTGGAGAATGGCTTTTCTGCTAACTCAGCAATATCAAATCTGCTGGAGTGTAACAGGGAGGTTGTATTAAGTCTGTTGACTTTTCCATTCTCCCTTTCCACAACAAAGTTATGAGAAGTTTCATTGAACCTCCACTGGATTATTCTCTTTCTAGGCACAAGAGACTGACTAGGAATCTTTTCCTCTTTCTTAGTATCCAGGAGAGTCACCAGTTTCCTTCTAAGTTTCTTCTCTTCATCATTAGTGAATCTGAGTTGAGGCCTAGAAGTCTAGCTGCCTGGTCCATGTTCCTCTAGGCAAATCAAGGAATTGATTTCTTGTGAGGGAACATGAATATCCATCAACATAGGTGATATTGATAGAGTCTTCCTCACATGAGACTTAGCTCAAAGTTGTGCAGTTGGTAAGCTTAGTCTTGATTACCTTGAACTCCTCAAGAGAGAGATGTTGAGAAGGCTGAGGGGATGGTTGTTGGGTAGGTTGTGGTTCAGAGGTTCTGGTAAGTGTGTTTGGTTGAAGGATGGGAAGTTTAGGTGGTTGAGGTGATGAAATGGGTGAGGGTAAGGATGTGGGTTGAGGGGTGAAGGGCTCAGTTTTGATGGTGAAGGGTAAGGCTGAGGGATCAGGTTATGGTTGAGTAGTTGTAATGAAGGTCATCCCCTTTACCCTCCTATACATCTCTTTTCTCTTTCCCAAGCGGATGTCAACCTTGATTTCGCTGACAATCCGTGGAGTGTCCTCTCTGACATGGACCCATCTGCTTTACAGAGAAGCCATGAGCCCGGAGACAGTCCTTCATCCAGGCCTTCTCACTAGCTTCCTGGTTGCAGTGGCCTTTGCTTCTTCTTCCTTCTTCTTCCTTTCCTTTAGCTTTTCTCTTGCAGCCTTTCTTCTCTCTTTCTCCATTTGATCTTGCTCTTGTTGTAAAGCCAAGGATTGTTTCATTGTTATGTGGAGAGAGTTCTTGAAGATTGAAGCCTCTTGATATTAGGAACTCTATCCTATCTTTCCTCTGCTGCAAGTCAGCTCCTTCTGTTCTTCTTCTTCTCTTTCTCTAAGGCCAACCTAACTGCTTCTTGTTGTTTCTCATGTTGTAGTCTAGTTGCCTTTTTCTAGTTTCACCAACTCCTCTAGTGGTAGTAGGAGCGTTTCTTCATTAGCAGCTCCCAATTGGATAAGCTGATCAATTATCTCTTCTCTCCTTTTGTTCTTGACAACCTCCTGGTTGGCTGCAGCTGCTTTTGTACTAGCAGCTAGCAACTTCTTAGTTGGAAGTCTTCCTTTCTTCTTTAACTTCTCAATCTTCTCCTCTTCCTGAAGCTTTTCCATAATCATCTTCCTTTTCCTTTGTTATCTTTTGAAGAGCTTACTGTGGTGGTTCTTGAAGAGTGGATTCTGATTGTGAGAGAGGCGGAGAGGGTGTCTGGGATAGAGGTAGATTCAGAAAGTCCTCACTGTTCACCTCAGATGCCATTTCTAGGATTGCATCTGTGATGATCAGTTCCTCGGACATCTTGAACAGTCCTTCCGCAGCTTCCATTTCAGCTTCGGAAGATTCACTTGTTCTTCCGAGGCTTTAACTTCAGCTTCGAAAATTTGAGGAAATGCAGATTCTGTCCCGACTGTTTTAGTTGTTGGGCCATTAGTCCCCATTTCCCCTTCGAAATGAATCTTAGGTTTCATGTGGACCTTAGGTTGACAACTTCTTCCATAGTGGTAGAAGGTGCAGTAAGCCTCTAAAGCTCTTTAGCTCCAAAGTAAATCATTGTAGCATCTGGGCTTGGCTGATCAGTAGAGGATCTCTATAGAAACTTGGTGAAGAGTCTATAGAGATCTCTGAGCATCTTTGCATTGATTTGAAGCACAACTTGAGATGGCTAGACAAAGTGATGACAGGAGTAGAAGATGTTGAAGTTGAAGTATGAATCTGTGGGTCCTCAATGTTTGTCTCTGAACATTCTCCCCCTTTTGGTAGCATCATCTTGAGAGCTAGATGAGCTGAAGAAAGAAGTCAATGAGACCTGAATAGGTACATGCCTAACAGATCTCTCGGTCTGTTTCTCAGCTAGTTGAGCATGAGATTGTCAATCTCAAGTTACTGAGTGGCGGACCTTTCTTCTAAAGTCCTAACCAAGGATTAAAGGTTTGAGACTTTAGACAGAAGGTCTTTTGTGATGAGTTGCATGCTTCCCTCATCTTCTTTTGAAGAACCACGAGGAGATGAGGTAACATACCTAGTATGTTCAGCCTCACCACCAGATGTGGTTTCTTGGCACCCTGGTTTCCCTTGCTGAGTGATGTCTCTTTCAGAGTCATCAAACAACATGGTTGCCGCAGATTCAGTCTCAGATATGTTACCACTATCCATAAGATCCATTGAGGCACCTTTTGTAGTGGCAGCTGAATCTGCATGAGTCCCCTCCATATTAGTGGGACTCACCTCAGTTATAGGTTGCTGATGGAGCTAGATATAAGGGATCTCTCTGGGCTCTATTGATCTTAGAGAGGGTTTTGTAGATCAATTTCATTGCCATGGAGAGATGTTATCTCTTCATCAGTTTTAAAAAGAAGGTCAGTGAAGGATAGGAATATTAAGCCTACTGACCCGGGACCTTGGTCAATGTCTACAGGCATTGAGCCTTTGGTGGGGCTGTCCGTTGTTGGCTGCTTAGAAGAGTATAATTTCTCATCACGAGGGTTGTTGGTTTGGGTGTCGGGCTCATGGGATTGAGACTGAGGAGACTCAAAACCCAAATTGAGGTCGAATGAGAAGGATGGTGAGACCTCAGACTGAGTGGGAGCCCATGTTTCCACTCTAGTCTTTTTGGATTGAACAAGAGGTGCTTGCTCAATCCGAGTAGATTGAACAAGGGTTCGTTTAGGGTGTCTCTGGTATGTGATGGTGATGGGTAGAGAAGGTAGTGTTGGCATTGTGGAGGTGGTTGCTGGTGTGGGTTCATCACCTATGGGGTGAACAGGGATGTCACCAAGAGCTATGCGCTCAATCATACCTGGAAGTAGAGAAGTGTACCTTCTAGTGAAGTTGGTGGACACCTTCTTCAAAGTCTTGAAGATGGTAGGCCTCATGTGAGGGACAATAAGAGCAGCTGCACAGACAAGCATACTCTGTTCCAACTCACAGTTGATTATGTGTTGAATGAATTGAGGATACATAAAGAATGTATCCCTTTGAAGATTCCCAATCAGATTGATGAACATAAATCTTGAGTAAGTGAAGTGGAGGCCTCTCACCAGTCCATGAACTAAGCATCCTAGTTCATATGGGATTTGATCCCATCCCCTAGATTTGTTGGACAGACAGTGGAGAACAACATACAGGAGGAACTTCTAGTTGTAGGAGAAGTTGTACTGTAGACTGTCGACCTGCTCACGTCTCCACCATATCCCATGAGGATATACATGCTGTCTAAATCTTCTTTGAGGAATTTAGTAGGAGCTCCTTCATCATGAAGCTTGAGATGCTCCCTGATAAGTTGTTCAGTAATGACCAACTCTTGTCCACAAATCCTGGACCTTAGTACATGAATCCCTTTAGGGTTTCAACTTGACCATTTTCCCAAATTCGTCATTTGATTGGAGTAAACAGTGGGGTTAACGGTAAGGGTTGTGTAGTAAGATGATTGGGTGAGAAAGGAGATGATTTTAGAGAAGTCAGCATCTCTTAAAGAATCAAGAAGTGCGACTTGGTTATGCTGAGGGTTGAGTGCCATTTGAGAAAGGTGAATGAGGATGAATTTGAGCTTGGGTAAAATTGGAGTGGAGAAAATTTCTAGGGCAGTAAAAATTTCAAGTAAGAAGATGAAATTGAATAGTCGGGATTATTTAAAAAAGGGTGGGAAGGCGGTAATAGGGGTTAGGATAAGGTGATGTGATGTTTTAGTGGAAGAAATGACAGTGGTGGTAAGTTAAAATTAGTTAAATAATCCGACATCATTAACAAAATCTTTGCTTTTTACAGTGTGGGGCCCATGAGATTTCCATTACACAGTAAAATCTCTCTTCGAATATAAAACATTTCCGAAGGTATTTGTCTTCCGAAGGCAATTGTTACTTCCGAAGGTAAAAGTTACTTCTGAGAGTAAAATTGCTTTCCAAGGGAGAGATTCTGTAAGCTTCGGAAGTAGATCTGATAGTTAATCAATCACTTCTTCCGAGTCTAAAAACTCTTCCGAGAAGAAAATTATCCTTGAAGAAATTTTGCTTCGGAAGAACCGTGAAGTATCTTCCGAAGGTTAATTTCTCTTTAGAAGGAATTTATACTTTGAAAATTTTAGAGAGACCTTTTGTAATAGGGCTTAAATTGTATTGACATAACATATTAAAAGGTTTTCAAAAGAGGTAATCTAATCAATGTTTATCATCCCAATAGCTGTTATGAGATACTTAAATCTTTGTTCATCAAAAGATTTGGTGAACAAATCAGTATATTGTTCATTTGAGTCCACTTTGATTAGTTTACTCAGATTTTTCTCATGAATATCTCTAATGAAATGGTACCTGATATCAATATGCTTTGTCTTGGAGTGCTTCACTGGATTTTCAGTAATGGAGATAGCACTATGTTGTCAATATGGATAGGATTACTCATAAAGTTGAATCCATAGTCTAACATCTGATTCTAATCCATAGTAGTTGAGCACAACAGCTAGCAGCAGCAATGTATTAAGCTTCAGCAGTTGATGTAGAGACACATGATTATTTCTTGCATTGCCATGAGATGATCCTTCCACCAAGAAATTGACATCCTCCTGATGTGGATTTCTTGTCGATATTGCAGCCGCCATAGTCACTGTCAGAGTATCCATAGAGATTGAAATCCTTGTTTCTGGGATACCAGAGACCTAGTTTAGGTGCTCCTTTGAGGTATCTGAGGATTCTCTTAACAGCAGCTAGATGAGACACCTTGGAGCAGCCTGATATCTTGCACAGATGCAGGTAGCAAACATGATATCAGGTCTACTGGCTATGAGATACATCAGAGAACCAATAATTGACCTATACCAATGTTGATCAGTATCCTCCCCCTCAAGGTCAGGACAAATATTGTGGTTTCTGGGTTTGGGTGTCTTGGCAGGCTTACAATCTTTCATCTCAAATCTTTCTAAGATGTCAAAAACATACTTAGATTGATTAATGAAAAACCCTTCCTTCATTTGCTTTACCTGAATTCCAAGAAAAAAGTCCATTTTTCCTATGAAACTCATCTCAAACTTTTTCTTCATAATGCTTTCAAAGTCCTTACACATTTGGTCATTTGAAGAACCAAATATGATGTCATTGACATAGACTTAAACAAGCAAGATGTCCTTTCCAGACTTTTTGATGAAGAGAGTCTTGTCAATGGTACCTCTAGTGTAGCCATTATTTAGAAGAAACTGAGACAAAGTTCAAACCACAGCCTAGGCGCTTGGTGCAGCCCATATAGAGCTTTATCCATTTTGCACACATAGTTGGGATGCTGTGGGTCTTCAAATCCTGGAGGTTGGCACACATAGACTTCCCTATCTATATCCCCATATAGAAAGGTACACTTGACATCAAGTTGGTAAACAGTGAAGTCCTTGGATGCAACATAAGCAAGGAAGATCCTAACTGCCTCAAGTCTTGCAACAAGTGCAAAGACATCAGTATAATCGATTCCATCCTCTTGGTGTATCCTTGAACTACAAGTCTTGCTTTGTTCTTGATGATCAAGCCTTTATCATCTCTCTTGTTTCTGAAAACCCATTTAGTGCCTATAGGTACTTGACCAGATGGTAGCAGACATAGGTTCCATACCTTCTGTCTCTTGAATTGAAGCAGCTCCTCTTGCATCGATTCAAGCCACTACTATCTTTCAAGGCATCTTCCACCTTCTTGGGTTCCATTTGGATAAAAGCATGAGTACAAGCAGAAATTCCCATAATGAGTCTGCCTTCTTGTTCTCACACCTTCAGAGACATCCCCTATGATGTTCTCAGTTGGATGAGTGTTATGAATCTTAAGACTAGGAATCACTTCCAGTTGCAGAGGTAGATCCAGATTGGACATATTCTACTCAGGAACTGGTACACTCTGTCCAGCTGTTGTTTCAAAGTCATTCAATGAGGACTGATTGAATGAAAGAGAAACATCATCAATGGTTGGATGTGAAGTAGTATTAATAGTTTCCTGTTCCTTAGAACACTACTTCCTTCTGCCTAATGTTGTGGTGGATCACCTGATAAGTTTTGAGGCTAGCAAGTGATTCACTTGTTGAAGCTTCACTATTCCTTGATATGGTTAAGCTGTCAGATCTATGAATGGTGGAAGCTTGATTTATTGCAGCTCTTGGAGAATTTGAAAGAGGTCTGGGTAGCTCAAACAGTTGATCATCAACAACAGCATCAACATCATTTTGAGTACCTGTTCTAGCTGAAACATTCTCACAAGATGGTTTAGAATAGTTTGGAAATAATTCTAGTCAAAGATATGATCAGGGCCATTCCCCCTAACATAAGGAGTGTGCTCATTAACAAATATATTGGATGAATCCTCAAATTGTTGATTCTTTATGTTGTATACTCTATAAGCTTTGGAGCTAGAAGAGTACCCAACAAAGATAGCATCATCCGACTTTTCAGCAAATTTTGCTTAACTGTCTTTTGTGTTAAGTATGGTACACTTGCTGCCAAAGGACCTTAGAAAGCCAATGAATGGTGGCCTCTTGTTCGATAGTTCATAAGGGGTTTTCCATGTGGCTTAACTACAAGAACTCTATTCTGCACATAGCATGCAGTGCTAACTGCCTCTGTCCAGAAAGTTAGAGGTAGTTTTGAATTGGCTAACATAGTTCGAGCATCCTCAATAAGTGTCCTGTTTCTCTTCTCAGCAACATCGTTTTGTTGAGGAGTTCTGGGAGCACTATATTGTCTGGCAATCCCTTTTGAGTTACAGAATGAGTCAAGAATAAAGTTCTTAAACTTAGTCCCTTGATCACTTCTAATTATTTTAACCTTGTGATCAATTTGATTTTCTATTTTAAGAATAAAAGATTTTAATGTTTTAGCAGTTTCATCTTTAGTTCTTAAAAAGAATACCCATGTAAATCTTGTAAAATCATCAATTATCACAAGGCAGTATGATTTCCTTCCAATGCTCATTATACTTGTGGGACCAAAAAGATCCATGTGCAATAAGTGTAATGGAGTAGTGATAGAGTTAACACATTTGGATTTATGAGAGGTACCGTGTTGCTTCCCTTTCAGGCATGTAACACAGTTATCTTTGTAGAAAAACTCCTTTTAGGCAAACCATGTACCAAGTTTTTTTTAGCCCATTCATTCATTGTCATAAAATTTACATGACACATACGTTTATGCCACAGTGTTGACTCATCACTATCAGCTTTGGAAAGAAAGCATGATACTTCACCCATTGGGGAAGCATTGTTCATATCCAGCTTGTACATATCCCCTTTACTGGGAGATCTAAGAAGCACCAATTCTGAAAGAATGGTCATCCCTGGTTTTAGGATAATGCACTCATGTTCTGTGAAAAGCATCTGGTGCTTTTGATCATAGAATTAAGAAACACTTAACAGATTGTGTTCAAGCTGTCTGACAAAGTGAACTTTGTCAACCTTTAACTTACCATTGGATATACTCCCTTGCCAGAAATATATCCTCCGGCCTCACCTCCAAATTGGACAGGACCTCCATCATAGTGTTGAAACTGTTGAAGGAGAGTTCTGTTCCCGGTCATGTGCCTGGAGCAACCATTGTCTACAATCCAGACATTGTTGTTCTTGTCATATGGATGTCCCTACACATAAGATGAGATTGTTAGTTTTGATTGGAAGCCCAAGCCTTGTTGGTCTTGGGTTCTTCCAAGGATAATGACATAATTGAACCAAAAGATATGCATGGGGGTTAAATAGATATCTTGAAGAAGAGGTTTGGGCTGCAACATCTTCCTTGATTTTCTGGTCCATCCTTTGGTCAATCTTGGAGGATGAGCTTGTTGAAGCTTTTTGCAGCATGGCCTTCTTCCAAAGCTTGTTTCTTTTTGGAAGAAGTCTTCACCACCTTTTCTTCCGAAGCAGTCTTCTTCTGGGATGGTTTCAAGGGAATCTTCTTGGTCTTCCAAACTTTAGTAGCATTTGCTTCCGAGGCCATTTTCCCTTTGGAAGAAAAACTTTCTTCCGAAAGCAACCTTGCTTTGGAGACCAGCTTTCCCTTCTTCATCACTTGAACCATTTGAAAAGGTCCAAATGTGAAACCTTCCCTGACTCTTTCTTTCCTAACATTATTTGCATAATGTGTGCTTGCATGATTGTAGTAACAATCTTTTGCCATGTGGTTGTGTAGACCACACATTATGTATGCAATGTTAGTCTTTTGGGACAGTGAGGGTTGCTATTTATTGGGCTTCTTCTCTTCATTAGCAACCTTTCCCTTCAACTTCTGATCCTTTGGTAGGACAGGAGTGCTGGTATTACACTCCTTTCCTGAATCAGAATACCTAACACTTGGAATCCAGCTGAGATAAAGATACCTTTCTTCTTGGGTTAATCTTTAGCTTGGACTCAGCCAATTTCTTGGCAGTTCTTCTAGTAGCTTTAGCTCTTCTTCTTTTGGCCTTAGTGGTTAGGATTTGATCCTCACTGGGAGAGATAGGTACATCTACCTGTTCCTTCCCTATGGTGGCCACTATTATTGCTTCATCCTTCAACTCTAGTGAGGAAGGGTCAGCAGTTAGAACCTCTTGCTCCTCAGTACCATATCTAGGTTGTCTAATAGACACATAAGAGTGTGGTGGAGCAATTTCATTGGTTCCCAACCCTCCTTTGTTCTGATAACAGAGTTTGGAGTGGGAGGATGATGAAAGAATAACTTGGAAGTTTTGCTCAGAGATAGCATGCTTCCTGGCCTGAGCCTTAGCAGTGACAAGCTGGGCTTGAGCCTCAGACAATTTGGATATCAGATCCTTGATTTGAGTCTTGTAGTTGGTGTGTTCATGTTTTAAAAGAGATACAGTTTTCTCCAACTCCTCAATTTTCTTTTGATAGTCAGACTCAACTCTTTTAAAATCAGATTTTAAAATATTGAAAGACTCAATATCAGATCTGATTTCCATATTGAAATTCTGATAATGTTTAACTCTAGCTATACAGGCTGGAGTACAGAGATGTTCATATACCTGAGTATCATATGTTCCTGCCATGAGAGCTGAGCAGGAGTCACATCCTGTACCATGAAGCTCTAGTCAACTTCTTGAGCCATTGCAGCTGTTTCAGTTGACTTTCCAGTGGGCTTTGAGGAGGGATATGTGGAGGCATGTAAGGTTCCTAGATTGGTCTTGGGAGCCTTGCATTCCCTTGCAAAGTGACCGAGTTGGTTACAGTTGTAACACTTTGCTTTGGTCTTGTCAAACCCAAACTTGCTGGTAGTTGGGTTTTGAGGGAATTGCCTTCCAGTTCTCTTAAAGATCTTCTTTGCTCTATAAGTTAAAAGAGCCATCTGTTGGACAATGTCCACATACTCTACATCGTCTGGATTAGAACACTCAAGATCATCAAAACAGTATTGAAAATCACCGGAGTGTCCACTTCCTGAGATAAAGCACAACTTTCCTGAAAGGAATTGTGTTGAGCCTGTTGAGACCTTGGAGTCTCTGGAAAAGTGATGTAAGGTCCAGAAGAGCAGGATGCCTGCTGGTAAGTCAGGTAGTGCTGAGGTTGTGGGGGTGCTGAGCCTTTTGAAACCATTAAAGCGTTTTTAGCAGGAAGACTTAGAGGTCGACTTGCTTGGTGGCCCTTCTTACTTTCCATATCTAAAAGATATCCATCAAGGATGCCGTAAAGTTCAGTCATAGTGAGAGTGTTCAAGTTCTCTTTCCTCTTGATAGAGACAGAGTAAAATGGCCACTCGTTTGGAAGTACTCATGAGCTTTCTCGTGAGATCTCTGAGTTCAGGAGTGATCTTCACAGACTGAAGAAAGGAGATAAGATCCATATACTTGAAATACTGCGGGCTGAGGGTCTCTCCTGCAATATAAGTGAAGTTCTCGAACAGCTACTTCAGTGAGTCCTTCTTTGAGTCATTGGAGCTTGAGTACGTCTGAGCAAGAGCATCAAACAATTCCTTTGCAGACTTACAATGCTCAAACCCCACCATGATGGAGTTTGGTATTGCAGTCATGAGAATTGTCATAGCATTGCTGTCGATGTCTATCATCTTTCGGTCTTCATCAGAATAGTCTTCAACAACTTTTTCTATCATGGCACCATTTCCACCAGGTGACGCCACCTTTGGCTTATACAGGCCGTTGACAATGGGGTTCCACATCTTGTTGTCTTAGTATCCGATGAAGCCTTCCATTCTTCTGCTCCAAGACCTGAAATCTTTAGGAGTAATGATGGGAGCCTTTGTCATAGTTCCCATCTCTACTTTGGATTTGTTAAGGGCCATTTTGAGTGAGTGAGTTGTAGGGGGAGTGAAAAATAGGTTGATTTGGATGGTTAGATCACGCAATCAAGAGCCTAAAAAGCTCTCATACCAATTGCAGGATAGGTTAAAGTCACTTAACACTTTGTTTTTCTCTCAAACTCACTTGA
Organism: Flaveria trinervia; assembly: GCA_025506515.1. Taxonomy (NCBI): domain Eukaryota; kingdom Viridiplantae; phylum Streptophyta; class Magnoliopsida; order Asterales; family Asteraceae; genus Flaveria; species Flaveria trinervia. Next base: position 51,981 of record JACCIX010000496.1, read on the forward strand.
ACAACACTCGGATGAAGATAGAGTCAATAAGAGTTGATCACAATATAGTAAGTAATAAAGAACACAAAAAGTAATTTTCAAGGTACTTGCATATATTGCTTCTCAACTCAAATATTACAAGACTCTTACAAGCTTATCATTTCGAGTTACAGCGAGAAACTCTATATAATGCTACCTACAGCCGGATATACTTTGATACCAGCTGGGATCCTATAACTAAAGCCTATACTACAAGACTATAGTTTAAGGTATTTCGGATAAAGTCTTATCTAAGATATGGTAGTCAGGACATGTCCCTGACTTACCTTTTGTCACTAATTAAAGTTGGTAACATGTACTATCATAAAAGCTAAACAGTGGAGTAAAGTATGGTCAACTGCATGGCTCTTTGAGAAAACGGCATACAGTATCAGAGGTCTGCAACGGAATGTCATAGGCCATACTTTTGTCCACTGGTTCATAGCAGTGTCTTCCGAAGGTTAAATGGGTTCGGAAGAACAAGTACTTCTGAAGCCACTTATACTTCAGAAGAGGCTGCTTCTTCCGAGACTTGGGAACTTCTTCTTTTCTTCAAACTTTGGAAGTAGTCTTCTGGCTGTTCTTCTAAGACTTGATCTTCAGAAGCATGCTCTTGACTTTGGAAGTAAGTTCTGTCTTCGGAAGCTGATCTTTCACTTTATCTTCGGAAGAACTCTACAACCTTTGGAAGTTCCACGCTAAGCTTCGGAAGCCTTTGCATGTAGCACCAAAATTATCTAAGTGATTTAGTTTTGGTTGCACCGGCCTTCTTCTTGATCCAACATAAACTATTATACTTGAGTCCACAACCAACCCTAGTGATTGAGTGCCCTCTCGTCTAACCCTGACACAAGAGGTCAGACTGATAGTATGCTTGTCCAGTATGCAGTTTCTGAACAACCAACTCCTTTCAAGTCAAAAAGAATATGTTGACTCAAAGGATGCTCGATATTGATTAGCATGCATCAACCCGGGTACTGAATGGGCTTGTTAGGCAAATTGATCTATTTATGTACTCCAATGGCTTCCCCGAAGTTAATGGTTGTGTATATTTTTGAAAATAGAGAGACTTTATAGTAAGACGTTTTATAGAATATAGCAACATGTATAATCAGTTTGTCTTTACTAGTATAAGAAAGTTGTTATTAAGGTGATGTTTGTTTTTTCTATAGTAAAATGTTTGCAGTATGTGGACCACATCTGCAGACATCTGCAGGAGAAGAGGTGGACCAAATATCTACTCTCTGCAATAAAAAGTGTTTGTTTTTTAATATTTGCAGACTGGTAAAATATTTTGTAATAAATATAAACCTAATTTTTAAACTTTAAAAAGTACTTTAACATTAAGATTTAAATAAAAATCATACAACATTGCAATAATATTCATAAAACCATAAAAATACATTTTATTTAAATCTTTTATTCCACATTTTACATAAAAATACATTTTAGTTAAAAAATTCCATATCAATAAAGCGATCACAATATTTCTTTAAATTTAATATAATTAATTACAATGCATAAACATACCAAATGAGTTTAATGATAATTTTTCAAATATTCTATTTTTTTATATTCATCGGACTTCAACCTATTCTAAACCAAAATACATAATTTTTTCAACTTTAAAATTTTATAATCTTTCACTTCATTATCTCCTATTTTCAACCATTTCCCTCAATCAAATCTAATCTTTGATCACCATCTTCATGATCCCCTACAAATTTTCATTCAAACACTCACTTATTTCATAGTTTCATCAAGTCGCTTGATTAAAAACTATAAACTTCGTGTTTCATCAATGAAATACTTCTAAAAAAATCAAATTTTAATAATTTCAAATGAAAGGGAGGGAAGAGATCCAACAGTGATGTTATAATGGTGGCATAGATGCTCCATCAAAATATCACATATCCCCGAGTGCCACCGTCTCCGCCATCGGCTAGAGGAACACATCGTTGGAGGGCAGAGGGGGCTGGAGGAGCGCAGACCTGGAGGTAGGCGCCAGCTGGAGGAATGTGTTGCAAGAGGGGGCAGCAGCCGTAGGGGAGGCTGGCCGGAGGTTCGCGGCGACCGGAGGGGGTCTAGTCGGAGGTTTGCAGCGGCCGGTGGTGGCTGCGAAGGTGGTGTTACTAGGTGGACTTTGATGGAGGAAAGGGTTAGAAGTTTTTTAAGGGTAGAATGAGAAGTTGGAGAAAGAGAAGAGCATAGAAGACTTGTGAAGACAATGGTCTATGTTTGCCTCATGTAGACCTCGAGAAGACCTTTTTTAATGAAAAGTCTTCCGGAAATCAAACAGTCTGCTATCTCAAAACGTCTTCTTGTGTCTGCGTGTGCGCAGATGAAGAGGTGGGGAAGAGTTTTAAAAAAAACAAACACTACCTAAGTTTGCAAAAGACTAGTTTCACTTTAGAATTTGAATTTCCAGTTTGATATAGAGAGCATGTTTCCACCCCAAAATACAAAAGAAAAAGGGCTATAAACTCACCTTGTAAAGTAGGTGGGTTGATCTTGCAACTTGTAGTAACTTGGAGTGAGGATTGCCCTAAATAAGTTTATTTATTTAGTTTATTGTATTTGTTGATAGTTGAGGGGTTGTTATTGTAAAAGCTTAAGAATGGTTGCTGTATACTAGATATGTGTCATCTTATAGCAGCACATCCAACAAAAGGATTCTCAGGAAAGAGTTGGTAGATTTTCATCACTTAAGTATCCCGTCTTTTCTTAGCAAGAAATCTTTTGTTTGCCATATAACTACATACCGGGTAAAACGATTTTAGATATATACTAGACCAAGTCAAAGGTGTGTTTAGCATGTTTATAAAGTATAGGGAACAAGTTTAAATATAAGTTTACCAAGGATGTGAATAAACAAGTTGTAGAAGATAGGGTCATAGTTGAAAATGTTAAAAAACAAACACTAGTAAAGACAAACTGATTATAAAGTATAGGGAACAAGTTTAAATATAAGGGACATGTCTTGACTACCATATCTTAGTTTAAAAATTAGGTTTATATTTATTACAAAATATTTTACCAGTCTGCAAATGTTAAAAAACAAACACTTTTTGTTGCAGACAGTAGATATTTGGTCCACCTCTTCTCCTGCAGATGTCTGCAGATGTGGTCCACATACTGCAAACATTTTACTATAGAAAAAACAAACATCACCTTAATAACAACTTTCTTATACTAGTAAAGACAAACTGATTATACATGTTGCTATATTCTATAAAACGTTTTACTATAAAGTCTCTCTATTTTCAAAAATATACACAACCATTAACTTCGGGGAAGCCATTGGAGTACGTAAATAGATCAATTTGCCTAACAAGCCCATTCAGTACCCGGTTGATGCATGCTAATCAATATCGAGCATCCTTTGAGTCAACATATTCTTTTTGACTTGAAAGGAGTTGGTTGTTCAGAAACTGCATACTAGACAAGCATACTATCAGTCTGACCTCTTGTGTCAGGGTTAGACGAGAGGGCACTCAATCACTAGGGTTGGTTGTGGACTCAAGTATAATAGTTTATGTTGGATCAAGAAGAAGGCTGGTGCAACCAAAACTAAATCACTTAGATAATTTTGGTGCTACATGCAAAGGCTTCCGAAGCTTAGCGTGGAACTTCCAAAGGTTGTAGAGTTCTTCCGAAGATAAAGTGGAAGATCAGCTTCCGAAGACAGAACTTACTTCCAAAGTCAAGAGCATGCTTCTGAAGATCAAGTCTTAGAAGAACAGCCAGAAGACTACTTCCAAAGTATGAAGAAAAGAAGAAGTTCCCAAGTCTCGGAAGAAGCAGCCTCTTCTGAAGTATAAGTGGCTTCGGAAGTACTTGTTCTTCCGAACCCATTTAACCTTCGGAAGACACTGCTATGAACCAGTGGACATAAGTATGGCCTATGAAATTCCGTTGCAGACCTCTGATACTGTATGCCGTTTTCTCAAAGAGCCATGCAGTTGACCATACTTTACTCCACTGTTTAGCTTTTATGATAGTACATGTTACCAACTTTAGTTAGTGACTCTTGTAATTTAATATGTATGTTTATTTATTTGTCAGATCTATCAATTTTCAGATTAGATCTATTTATTTTAAGTAAACTTGTTTTGGCGTGGATCAATATTTAAAACAATAAAATGGTGAATTGTCTTTGAGCGAGTACTGTTACATTGCTTGGTTAACATTGATCTGTATTCATATTAATTGAAACATAGATCTTTGTTATTGATTGATATTCATCAACTATTCAAATTGACTGAACATATATATCAATAAAAATCCTTGATTTGATACTTATACTCATTAAGAGGATTGATTGATTTGTGATTTTTGTTACTTAGTTATTCAATAATTAAGTTTTTGTCATTAATTAGTTTATTACCCAAAAGAAACTTTGTTTAGTTGAATTCTAATACTTAAACTAAAATGAGTAGCTTTGTCGATGTATCATTATACCAACCTCCAAAGTTGGGAACCAAAGCGGATTTTAAATCCTAGAAAATCAAATTCAAGAATAATGTGAGTTACACTAATTCTGACTTATGGGTATCAATAACTAAAGTTCGTTATATTCCACCAGCTCTTGGGCCGGATTATAATGACAACAATCAATCCATAAGTACAAAATATCTATCACCCGAGGATGTTAAGAAGGTCAAAGCTGATATTAAAGCATACAGTCAGCTTAGTATGACTTTACTTGAAGAAATACTGATCAGGTGTGAGACCTATAAAACAAAAAATTCATTGTGGAAAATACATACTCTGTGAAAAGAGTGATGGAATTAGAAGCATAAGAAAGGATACTCTTCACTCACAATATGGAACATTCTATCAGATTGAGGGCTAATCAATTCTTCAACAACTCTATAGGTTTATGCAATTGGTAACTAAGATGAAAATCTTGGAGTTGAAGTATACCAATGAGGAATTAAACAAAAAGATGCTCCATACTTTGCTAGAATGTTGGAAGCAAACAATGTCCATGTTCAAGAACACCCTTGATCTCAAAACCACTAGTTTAGATACATTGGTGGCTAAAGTTGAAGCTCTTGAAATGGATGAAATAAGAAACAAGGTTATATGTGTTTCACTTATGTAGTAATTTAGCATTATCTTAGACTATGATAAATTTTAGGGCAATTCCAAGTTACTATTTCTAGCAAGGTTAAATATTTACGCACATTTTATTATAGACTTATATTAGCATGTAATAGTATCACAATGAATAATAATGAATGGAATATAAAATAGTTTCCCACAAATAGTTTTTGAATTCAACCAATGGTTACGTTGAATTACTAGAATCATAAAAGAATTAAGCATGAAAAATCAAGGTTGTTATAGCTCGTGTTATCGCTATTGGTGAAAGAGCTAAGGATTTGTTAGGATTCACACATAAAAATGTATGTGGTCTATTCAGATAAATAGGTAGAAATGAAGAAAGATACTTTGTTATGTTAGGACTGTGTACGTACGGAATACGAACAGATTCTGCTTTTATACCGAATCAAATAGTGCGGAATCCTATTTGATTGGCGATCCAATCAGTGAGAACAATTACCCGATCGATATACGATTGAAACTAAATGTGATGAACGAATAGAGATCGACCAGGAATGATCTATGAACTTGGACAGGCTTCCTTGGACATTCTGGACGGCTAGGGTTCGTTAGAGTATCAAGTGTTTCCAATTCTTCTGTTTTTCCACGAATTAAGTGGCATTTACAGAATAGGGGCTTCCATTCGTATGACTGGACCATTAGCATGGTATGAGTCATACGCACCACTGAAGGTTCAGTCGTGTGACTGAGTCACTCTTATGTTTAAATCGTACCACTAATCCAGTCTCCTAGTTCAGTCGCGCGACTGGTCCATAAGCATGATGTATTCATGCGTATGGTCCATTAGTATGGGCCATTCGTATGATTACTCATCCGACCATGTTGGACACATTTCTTAATCATTATTGATTAAGAATAATGCACAACACCCTCAAACCTATATAATAAGGTCAAACATATACGTTATACTTTAACACAATAATAATATGAAATATTAAACATTATAAACATCGACCACATATTATATTTCATTGAACCCATTCATTACATATGTGTAAGACATGAAATACATTTACATTAAGCTCATAAACTAGGTACACATGTATCTATAAACTCCCCCTTGGACCTAGTTTTCTCTATTGTCTAACACTCTTCACATGTTCTTGGAACTTCTTGTACTTCTCTTCTTTTGTAACTCTTGCATGTATTTCAAATGCAAAGCAAAGTCTTATCACATGTTAAAACCGGAGAGCTTGTACAATGTCCTACGTGTAATAAAACAGTGGCCACTTGTATAAAGTGTAAACATCTTTAGCCGACAAGTTTGTAAGCCACATAGGGTCAAATACCTGGATAGTCTCTATCTTTCCATGTTTGTTCAGAACTATGACCGCTTCCCCTGTCCTCCAATCATAATACCACCATTTGAAGTGTGGAGTGAAGTCCTAAGGCATTTACCGTAAGAGAATCTTTAACATTATGCGTGGGGGACTCCACTTCAGCACAACTTTCGGCTTCCAGATATAGGGTCCGCTTTAGACCTACGGGTGTACCTCTTCGGTTGTTGAGGTTTGAAGTTTACCCACCTGGTGTGGTATTCTTTATTCAACGCAACCTCAAACCAACCTGATATCTTCCTCGGATTAGCATACAACAGATCTAAGCATGCCAGTCGGTTGAGCTCAAAACCAGGGAGAGTCTTTAGATCATTAGAGGCTCGCTCTTCGACCCCTTGAACTTTAGCATAATCTTCTTATTTTTATTATCCAGCTCCTCTATTCTTTTCACCAAAGCCAGTACCAGCTCATTTTTGACTTGTAAGTGCATTGTGGGCTCGGCTTAGAGCTCTCTCATATAAGTCACTTTTCTCACTAAGCTCCTTGATCTTCTTGGCTTGAGCATTAACTTCCATCATCTTGTGTAACTAAGAAGCCCTAAGCTCATCAGTTGCAAACAGTCTAAGTACAGTGCTGTTTAGGTTAGCCAGCTATTCCTCAAACCCGATGTGGGGTAGAGTGGGTCTAGCTGTGAACGGGGGTGTGTGGAAGGACCTGCTTGGTGACTGGTGGTGGTAGATGAGGTGAATATGGGAGGTAGAATGTCTGTGGGATGTGGTGGAGTGGCTGTTGTAGTAGTGGTGGGATGAGAGATAGTAGTAGTAGGAGGTGTGGTGGTGGTAGTAGTAGCTGTGGTGGTGGCTGTGGCAGTGGTGGTGGAAGTGGTAGTGGTGGTGGTAGTGGCTATGGAAGAAGATGTGATCACTATAATCCTTGGCACTGGATGCTCCCCCTTGGCTGCTGGACTGGTCAGGGGTGTATGTGGGATCTGTAACGTCATCAGTAGCACCCCTAGACTCAGCCTAGCATCCCCCTACCGCCTCTATGCCTTTCCCTGTGGCCACAACCCTACTCTCAACAGTCCTCACCAGAGGCTCTTCATCTAACTCCTCATCTTGATCAACCATAAAGTCTTGGTAGAAGGTAGCCCCTTCAGTTTCACCAGGTGCATCACCACCTTGACCTTGGTCATCATCGTCGTTGTCGTCGTCTTCTTCAGTGGGTGCCAAGATGGGCTCGACGTCGAAGTCACTATCATCATGACGCCACTTCCTCCTAGCAGGCACCACATAGTCTTCTCGGGCAAGGTGCCCAAATAGTCTCCTCACCGGGGGTTTCACTTGCTTACCCCGGTAGACCTTCATTCTACCCAAAGTAGTATCATCTATTACCTCGAGCACCACCGCATCATCTTTCCCTTTTGGAAGCATAGGAAGCTTCTTATCAATAATCATCTGCAGAAATTGTGGGTACATGCAGAAGCGTTTCTTTCCCTTGGCCTCGAGGTTCTCTATCAAGTAGGTGAGGATCATGCATGAAAAACTAAATGGATGGTTTAGTTTCCTTGATCTTTGAAGAAATGCAATGATCCCAGCAAACTTAGAAGCATTCCGAGTGGTGGCATCCAAGTGAGCACATATGTTGTGCTTTGGGGTCATGGTCCATCTATCAGCCATGGTTCTGTAACTCAATTAACATATACATTAGAGATGTGTATGAGAGAAGACACTTGAAGTTTAAACTGTTTTAGATCAAACTGGTTCAATCATGCAATTGAACCATACGACTGAGTTCAGTCATGCGATTGAGCATGTGGCTGAGTTCAGTTGTTCGATTGAGCTTGCGACTGAACTTAGTCATGTGTTAAGCCATGCGGTTGAGTCAGTTGTGTGACTGAGTCACCGAATGATTCAATTGTGCAAATGAATCTTGCGCCTGGCTCAATCGAGTAACTGAAGTTCATTTGGAGTGTCAATTCACAGAAGGCTCCGTGCGACACTCCAACCTTGAATGTTGGTCAAATCTTGATGTTAGACGTCATGTTTGGACTCATTAGATTCGCAAGAACTCTAAATATCACTTAATGTCCTTCATTTCAACGATAATGTCTATTTAAGTGGTCTATTTTAAGAGTTTTACTAATTTCTTGATTTTAGGCGATTAGGTCATTTAGGGTTTGATTTCACCGGTCATTTTGATCGATTTCAGTCACACAATGTGAGACCCTACACATATACCACATCGGCCGTGGACAGAAGAGATTCCTGGTTCATAAGGAATGTCTGGCCTCTAACATCAACAACGCGCTTTGGGCGTATTGGCTGTGGATGAGAGGAGAACTCCACAGTTAAGCGTGCTCAGGTGGGAGCAATCCAGGGATGGGTGACCTCCCTGAGAAGTTTTCACCCGGGAAACCAAAAGCAAATCCGTGAGCTTTTCGTGGGCAAAGCAGACAATATTGTTGATGCGAAGAGCTGGGTGTTACAGATTGGTATCAGAGCCATGGTTATAGGGATTTAGGTTATTAGAAATGGAATGACCTAGACTATAACTAAGTACCTTTAAACATGAGTCCTCTCATGTATTTTATATGCTTAGATAGGATTATATATGCCTCATGTGTTTATACTGATTATGTGATTATATGCCTTATGTGTTTATGCTTATACCTTGAATCTTATCAATGCACACACAAACCTTAAATAATATTCTAAGGCATTATATGCCTTAATCTAATGGTTTCAAAATGTGTTTTTGAATCGTTATTCATGGTTTTCAAGTCTCGTCAAAGTTTATGTCCTATAACTTGAAACATGTAATGCTGGAAGAGTGGGATGTCTGTATCTCGAGGTGTTCTGTCTAGGCAAGGTATTCATATAAATCCAAATCAACCGATGGATCCGTTTACCTTACCTGGGAACCCTTGGGATGAGTGTCCGCTTATAGGTACGCATGTTTTCATTAAGGTTTTAGTTGACCTAATACTTTGATAAGTCAACGTAATGTTTAGGTTTGTAAACCGAACATTACACTCAAAACATCTTGTTATTTTGAACCATTTCTTCATTGATTTTGTTCCCTTGAATCTTAAACTCATTATCCCAAATCTCTTAACGACCCTTAATAATCTTTCCGAATGTCTTCCCCTCGAAACCAAACTTATCCTGAAAACCTATTACAATGATGCACTTATTATAAATTGAATCCTTAATCATAACAAACACGATTCTCGTATCAACTTTAAGCTAATAAAACTTTAAAACCTCAAAGACATAATTAAACAACAATCGATCATCCTGAAACCCCATTAAAGTTATCTTCTTGAGAAGCTCCTATAAATTCCATATCTTATCCAAAAGTGCCTTGACCATATTTTCATGTCGTCAAGCTAAGCCTTGTATTGATCTAAAATTTAGTGTGGTACCCATGAAAAAACCTTTCTATCCATCTTGAACCGTTTAAAAATACAAACGTTTACCAACTAAAAATTTTAAGTTAATAATCTTTTATCATTTGTCAAGAAACACATGAAATGAATCATGAAATTGAACAAACTTAAGCATGTCAACACATCATACTTAAACTCATTGAATTTAAATGTTCCAAGTGTTACTCGCAAATGTGACATGAAATCCACGTCTCCTCGAATCCTTGAAATTAGTCTGATTAAATTTCGGGACAAAATTTCTTAAAGTAAGGGAGACTGTAACATCGGCAAATTTTTTGAGTTAAAATCCAAACCCGAACCCATTTTGAATTTCTAATATTAAATTATTTTAATAATTTTAATGGATCAAATGCATTAAATGTGAAATTTATATTATGAATTATTCATTTATGAAACATCTAGACAACTTGTAATAATCTATGGATTATAAATAATTTTTTATAAGGTTATAAACTCATTGTATAATAAATAATTAAATGGAAAAGTCTCATTTTAATTTATAAAGTCATAAAATGAAACTTTAATAAACTTATAAATCTTTCTTAGTAATCATGAATTTAAATTATTAAGTGAAAATAAATAATTAAAAAGATTAAAAGCTTTACAAAAGTTATGAAGAGTAACAAATAATTAATTTGATATATTACACAAATTGGTTTTATAAGTCTAAGGGTTAACTTGTAATTTATAAAACTTAATAAAAAGGTTTGGTGCGTAAAATAACCACAGTCTGAAACATTAGGGACCGAAAGTGTAACTTTAAAAAGTTACACCCCAACCCCTTGCCATTTTCCTTTCACGCAAATCCGGCCACAAATTCCGGCCGATCGCCAGCGACGCTCCGGCGAGTCCCAAACCAATTTCGTCGATCCATGACCTAAAAACACCACCGAACCATTTTGGAACATGAATCGAACCGGTGTACCACATTTAATCGAATTAAAACCTCCATTATTAGTCGGATCGAATGTGTAACCAAAATACGTTAAACTCTCTAGCCATTCGAGCATTTACACATCTTAATTGACCAATTAAACTAACCTGAACTATCTTATAACGAATCTTAATCATTTGCAACTTACAATTTCTCCTAAAACTAACACAAACATCACATTCAAGAACCCACGTTCATCGCGAATCGACCTTATTCAAACTTCATCACCTGGTCATCATAAACCAAAATTGAATGAGGGCTTTTGATCTCGGGGTTTACTTGAAGCTTTCTGCACAATCAATTGGATTGTTATCAGCTTTTTCACATCGAACGAAATCATGTTGGGCCGCGACCTGTTCTTCATCCATTCTTTTGCTCCATGCTTTGATTCGGGTAATTGAAACTATGTTGTTGCTCGATTTTACATGGGGAATAAAAGCCCCATGGTAATCGGTATCAACAACTGCGAATTCATCTTCAATTAGGCTGAAAATCGTTTTAGGGTTCTTATGAAATTCGGGGTTTTTGGAATTAGTGTTTTTAAACGTTATAATTGGAATTTTAACAAACTTGAGGCCTATAGCCCACCGGTAACATACTTCACCACACACATGGGGTCCCGGGTTCGAACCCGGGCACCCGCAGGTTGTTTTTGTTTTTAATTTTTTTTATCATTTTAAATTTCATAAATTCTTAATATATTATTTAATCAAAATAAATATTATTGTTGTTAAACAATTTATTCTACAAATTATAAATTTAATTTCTACAAAAGTTTTTAAACAAACTAATATTTTCTTTTATTACTTTATAATATTTTCTTTAAATCAAATGAGATAGGTTATAACATATTAAAATAATTAATTATCTAATTATTTTGATCAAAAAATTAATTATTTACTAAATTAATTGTAATGGTTTTAAAACTTATGATTTTAAATACAATTACTTCAAAGAATAATAAAGTTTATAAAAACCTTATAAATTCTTTAAGGTAATTTAATGCAATAAAAACATTATGGTTCAAATTTGGATTATTTCAAAATATTATAAACTTACATGTTAAACAAGTAATTGTTTAATTAGTTATTTAAATAAATATTTAAATAATTATTTATTCATCTTTTCATTTAATCATATTATATATAATTAGTTAATAAATGAATTCTTTAACTTTTATTTAAACTCTTGAAACTAATAAAACAATATAATTCACTATTGTTCTTGATTCCTATTTTAAGGTTTTGGATATTATAAAAATTATTCAAAGGTTTAAAAACTACATAAAATTATTCTAAGTTATCTTACAAGTTATTTAAAATAAGTATTCAAGAACCTTTACCAAATTTTAAATAATTAAATATTACTTATTTCTTTCACGCATCATATTAAATCAATAAATTGAAAGTCTTATGTTACTGTTTGTATCTTGATTGTTTTGTATTTTACTTTTTATTTTTAACATGTTTCAGGTTTCCTCCTTGAAGACCTTCTTGTGCTCATATAGGACTTGGACCTAGAATAATTGAAAGTCTTATGTTACTGTCTGTATCTTGATTGTTTTGTATTTACTTATTTGTCTTGTAATGTTTAATGAATAAAGACATTTCATATTATTTCAACTTAATTAGTTCCATGGGCTATGAGCAATCGTCTCCCATTCATCCGCCTCGATGATTCTGCCGTCGGTCGGGGTGTGACAGATTGGTATAAGAGCCACTCTTGTGTCATTCGGGGTGTGGGACATACCTCACCAAGGATGGTGACTTCTTGGGCTCATCGAGGATGATGAGTTCAAACAGGGGGTGCTTGTGACACCCTACACATATCCACATCGGCCGTGGACAGGAGAGATTCCTGGTTCATAAGGAATGTCTGGACTCTAACATCAACAACACGTTTTGGGCGTATTGGCTGTGGATGAGAAGAGAACTCCACAGTTAAGCGTGCTTAGGTGGGAGAAATCCAGGGATGGGTGACCTCCCTGGGAAGTTTTCACCCGGGCAACCAAAAGCAAATCCGTGAGCTTTTCGTGGGCAAAGCGGACAATATTGTTGATGCGAAGGGCCGAGTGTTACACACAATACCTGTAAATGAATAGCAGATCACTTAGTAACACAATCAGCAAGAAATCAAGGTGAGATGAAATTTTGGTAGGGTGTCTACGTATGAGCAGGTTTTGAATGATTTGAGGGGTGGTGTGAAATACGACCGACTCACCCCTCTTTTTATACTGTCTTAATGTTCAATCGTACGACTAGACCCATACGCATGCTTCAGTCATGCGACTTAGCCCATACTCATGCTTTAGTTGTTCAACTAGGGTTCAGTCATGCGACTGGCTCATACTCCTTGATCCATTCGTGCGATTGGTTGAGTCTTGTAGCCCAATCACATTGTTGTTTCATACTCATGGTCCAGTCATGTGACTGGCTCATACTTATGGTTCAATCATGCGATTGGCTTATACTTATGATCCAATCGTGCGAATGGCTCATATTTATGAGCTTGAGCCCTTTCAACTTTCAACCCTTTAAAATGTTAAAATTTGATAAACATTTTGACCTTTTAACACCATTTGATCACCTCAGATGTGATACTTTTAATTTGAAACTGATTTGTCACCTCATACGTGACCCATTTTAGTAAGTGATTCACAGAGGACATCTAGTTTTATAATCCGACGATAATCCTACAAACAAACAGAAAATAGAAAATAACTTAGAAAATAAAAAAAATAAAATAAAAAAAGACATATATTATTGTTTTGTGTTCGAGCGGAACATCTTCAAGTTGATTAGATCATTTCTAGAACGATTCATTATGGAATAGGTATAACAGAATCGTTTGGGAAACCAATATTAATATGCCCTCGATGCTAGATTCTTGTTGTGTCTGAGAGTCTTGTGCACTTTCAAGAAATCATACTAAAGCTATAAGATGCACACAATGATTTTGACTTTCAAGAATTGCAGTCACGATGATTGTTAGTATGCTTGTCCCTTTAAATCCATACACAGACTTTTGACTTACAATGGTGATGAATTAGGTTTAATTATTTCAACATGCATTTATGGATCACACGCTTATTTGGTAATCAACATTCCTTAGGAGCTTTTTCAGCGGTCTACGGGTATTGGACAAGAAGAGACTATTCTAAGAGCTTTCAAAGAGATGCCAAGCCTCAGGTCAGTGCCATCGCACTGCAGAGAGGCGCAAACAACAATGAATTCTAGAATATTTAGGTTATGCTTATGCTCAGGTCAGTGCCACCGCGTAGCAGAGAGACACACAACCTATCTTCTTGTTAGAGCATTTATTTTTCTTTTTCCACACAACGCACCAAGAACATAAGTAATCAGCTGTTGGATTCTGTGTGCCCAAGACACTTAGAATATTGATGTGGTTAGTACGTTATGATCCAAGTCGGGTTATACCCAACAACAAGCTTGGCAAACACCAATTAAATATTTAATTGATGATGTGATCATGCAATTAAATATTCACACCAATTAGAAAAAATGGGTTTTCTAAATAAGTTGCATGTAAGTGGGAACAACTTATTAGGATATTTTGTTCAACAATATTATTTGATGTGTTGTTTAAATTAGTTAGATGACACCAAATATTAAGTGAGAAATTACAGCTTATAAATTAAATGGTTAATTGTATAAGTATGTAATTACATTTATATATCTTGTACATACAATTAATTGTATGTCTAGTATAAATGCATTTCAATGTGTGATAGTTTTGAGAGGGAAAAGGGTTTTAAACCCCTTCTTGGCCGCCCCTCCCCTCTCATTCTATTGGACCAAACATGTTTTGACCACCACACACATTTAATTGAGTCTTGGACTCAAAAATCAGATGAGCCACACACATTACATGCAATTTTGAAAGAAAAAAAAACCTCTCTCAAGGTCTCGGCTCAACAGCAGCCTTTGAAGGAGTTTTTGTCTTGATTTGGTGATCTCTCCCTAGCAAGAGTTGTGTATGCTTCACAAAGCTTGGGGTATAAGCACTTGAGGACTCCTCCTTGAAGTCTTGGCCAAAAGAACAAGCATCAAACACCTCATTTTGGTCGACATTTGCTGCTGGAACAAGGTAGTTGTCACAGCTTGTTCAAGCTGTGATTTTATGTACGTTTATGTATTGTCATAGCTTGTTTCATTCACATACATGATCCTTTTGTTTGGGTTTGCTTTTCTACATTAAATGGACACTAAGAACATGAAATATTCAGCTTTAAAATGGGTTTTAAAGCTATATATATGTCCGCTGCGTTTTTCTGAAAATTAAATGGTTAAACATGGATTTTGTGTTCTTGCAAACCCGTCAATGGCATCAAGAGCCGGTTATGTGGATGACTTGCTTGTTTTGTCTTTAAAATTGGTTTTAAAGCATGATTATAAAGTAGTTATAGACTGATTTTGGGCTGTTATTGTTTGGTTGAATGATTCCCCAACTTTCAAGATCGTATCACACATGCTAGTGATTAGATCTTGAAAGAAACATATTTTGATGTGTTGATTGTTTAGACAATGTTTAAAACCAAAAATTTCAGTTTATGTTGGCTGAAATTTGGTGGTTTTAAAAGGGGTTTCATTAGATGTTTTGATGTTATGATCATTGGATGATAAAGTGCATAACCTAGCCATTGACCTTGTGATGTTTGGATGCTTGTGTTGGTTGTATTCATTCATTCAATTTGGTTGTAATTTTGTTTCATTATTTGGGTTGTAATTATTCATTCATTTGGGTTTGTAATAGATTAGGTGCATTTCTTTTATTAGAAAATGTATTAGGATACAATTTTGTAAAAGGAAGATGCACGAGTTCAAGACCCGAAGATGGACATCAAAGACATGGAACTTGAAGCATATGGATGCAAGTTCAAGTGGGGTCCAAGATGACCTGCATTTTGTGATTGTTTTCAACCTTAGAAAAGACCTTATGACAACACTTGTGATGGCAAACAAGTGTTGTCAACTTAGTAGCTATGGTTATGCACTCATGTTTGTATATACATGCTTGTTTGATCGTTTGTTGTTTGATTGTTTGGTTTGTATTTGAATATTCATACAAACTCATTAACAAACTTAACAAGCTGAAAATTATTGGTTCTTAAAAGTTAATAAAAGTAATTAAAGTGGTTTAATGACTTTAAAGATTAAAATTGGTTTTAATCAAAGAACCATAGGGTACCTTGTATTTGAAAGCATACAAATACAAGTACATAGAGTTTTCTAAACTAGAATTAAGAAATCTCTAAAATTTTAAAAACGAGATCAACACCGTCCTTTTACACAACACTTGAGTCACTTGGGAACTCTTAGTGGGATAAAGGTCACCAACCATTTTGAGGGAACTTGTGATTTGAGGTGAGAATGCCTTACTTATGGGATAAAGGTCACCTAACCATTTGTTTTGGCAAACTCACACGTGGGTGTAAGTAGGATGTCTTGATTTGCAAACCATGTTAAATGGATCACCTACAATGTGGTTTCCAAATGGTGTTGATGGGATTTTCATGCCGACTTTACATATGATGTTCAAGAGTCGATCCCATACCTCTAGAAGTTGCAAATGGTTGCAATCGTCAACGTTGACCACCTTATTAATTTAAAACGTGGGATAAAGGTCACCTAACCACAATTTAAATGTAATATTGGGTTCTAGATTTTAATATAAAAGTCTTGTAAGACATTTGTTATTAAAATTACAATATCGAAAATACTTAATAAAACTTTGTTAATTTTGTAGATGGCCTCTAATAATGATAATTCCGATAACTCATCCGCGTCCAACCAATCCCTACGAGCGATCCTCCAAAAGGAACGTCTAAACCATAACAACTTCATCGATTGGTATCGAAACTTGAGAATTGTTCTCAAGCAAGAGAGACGATCGTATGTTTTAGACGACCCTGTCCCCGATCAACCTAGCGAGGATGATGAGGAGGCCTTTAATGATTGGCTGAAATACACTGAGGACTCCGTCCAAGTGTCTTGTCTCATGCTAGCGAGCATGACTCCGGATCTCCAAAAGGAGTATGAACACCACGGGGCTTATGACATGATAACCCAGCTGAAGGAAACGTTCCAACAGCAAGCAAGGGTTGAGCGCTTCGAAACGGTTCGAGCGCTCCATGCATGTCGTATGGACGACAACCAATCTGTTTCATCTTATGTACTTAAGATGAAAAGTCACATTGACCGCCTCGAGAGGCTTAATTGTCCCGTCTCGAAGGAATTGGCCACGGATTTGATCCTCAATGGCCTTACCAAAAGGTTCGAGACATTCGTGTTGAACTACAACATGAATGCTTGGGACAAAAGCATTGGTGAGCTTCACTCAATGCTCAAAACGGCCGAGGCGGCCATGGGTAAAAGGGTTTTACCCGTTCTCACCATCATGAAGGTGGGAACAATAAAAGGCCTCGTCCCGCACCCAAGGCAAAGGTTGCCAAGGGTAAGGGACCCGCTTGGGGAAAAGGGAAAGGGGTGGCAAGGGTGCCACCCAAACCACAAGAGAAAAGGCAAAAGGTTGCCACTAATGACCCATGCTTCAAGTGTGGGGAGATTGGACATTGGGCAAGGAATTGTCCCGTCCATCTCCAAGAGTTGAAAGCAAAGAGGGATGCCGGGCAGACCTCAGGTACAATATACATGATCCATATTGATTTAAACATGATATCCTCTAACACATGGGTATTAGATACCGGATGTGGAACTCACATTTGCAATTTGTTGCAGGGGTTCAAAAGAAGTAGTGACTTCAAGAAAGGGGATGTGAGCCTCTACATGGGCAATGGGGCTAAAGTTCAAGTAGAAGCCCGTGGTGACTACATCTTGAAACTTCCAAATGGTTTGGAAGTAATTTTGAGCAATGTTTTGTATGCTCCTAGTTTGACTAGGAATATTATCTCTGTAGCCCTGTTAAAACAATTGGATATGTTTATCATTCGTTGAGGAAAATATCCATGTTTCTTTTAATGAAATGTTCTATTTTAAAGCTATTCCCATTAATGGTATTTATGAATTGGTTCATGAAAATACTTTAAATAGTTCATTGTACCAAACTAACACCAAGAAACTCAAGTTGGACTTAAGTGATACCTATCTTTGGCATTGTCGTCTTGGCCATATAAACAAGAAACGTTTACAAACACTTCAAAAGAATGGTCTTTTAAAAACAAATGAATATGATTCATTTGATGTTTGTGAATCTTGTTTACAAGGTAAGATGACTAAGGCACCTTTTAGTGGGACTACCGAAAGGGCAAAGGATTTATTAGGAATCATACATTCGGATGTATGTGGTCCTTTTAAGCCAATGACTAGGAATGGTGAAAGATACTTCATTACCTTTACTGACGATTATAGTCGCTATGGGTATGTGTACTTATTAAGGCACAAAGATGAAGCTTTTGAAATGTTCAAAATCTTCAAGAATGAAGTAGAAAAACAACTCAACAAGTCAATTAAAGTTCTCCGTACCGATAGAGGAGGTGAATACCTAAGTGAAGCTTTTCAAGATCATCTTAGGAGTTGTGGGATTGTCTCACAGCTTACTCCACCTGGAACACCACAACATAATGGTGTGTCTGAGAGGAGGAATCGAACCTTATTGGATATGGTCCGATCTATGATGGCTAGAAGCTCATTACCTCTATCATTTTGGGGTTTCGCTTTGCTCTCCGCGGCCCGTATTCTAAACATGGCCCCAACCAAAAAGGTGGAAAGGACACCTTTTGAGATATGGCATGGAAGAGTTCCATCCCTATCGTACTTAAGGGTTTGGGGATGTGAGGCTTATGTTAGACTCCCACCCCAAACAAATTGGATGTCCGATCCACCAAGTGTATCTTTATTGGATATCCTAGAGATTCCATGGGATATTATTTCTATGATCCAATGGAACAAAAAGTGTTTGTTGCCAGAAAGGGTGAGTTCTTAGAAGCAAAGTTCCTTATGGAAGGAACTAGCAGTAGAACAGTGGATCTTGAGGAAGATCAAGAACCACAGCCCGATGCACGTTTGGTTGAAACTAGCACTCAAGATGAGGATGTTGAGGATGGTCAAGTGGTTGATCAATACACACAACACGTTCGCAGAAGTGGTAGAACTAGTAATCCACCAGAAAAATATGGATTTTTCATGGATGGATGCTATGTGATAGATTCTGATGAACCAACCACATACCATGATGCAGTGTCCAATACGGATTGTGACAAATGGCTAGAAGCCATGAACGTTGAGATGCAATCCATGTATGACAATCAAGTATGGGACTTGGTTGTACCACCTCTTAACTCCAAAATAGTTGGAAGTAAGTGGGTTTTTAAGAAGAAAACGGATATGCATGGAAACTTGGATACTTATAAAGCTAGACTTGTAGCAAAAGGTTTCACTCAAACTCAAGGGGTTGATTATGATGAAACCTTCTCACCTGTTGCGATGCTAAAGTCTATAAGGATATTGTTTGCCATAGCTGCTCATTATGATTATGAGATTTGGCAAATGGATGTCAAAACCGCTTTCCTAAATGGATACCTTGAGGAAGATGTCTATATGGTTCAGCCTGAAGGTTTTGTCGATCCAATACATCCTAATAAAGTATGCAAGTTAAAGAAATCAATCTATGGATTGAAACAAGCATCGAGAAGCTGGAATCACCGTTTTGATGAGGAAGTAAAGAAATTTGGTTTCATCAAAAACGCTGATGAGGCTTGTGTGTATAAGAAGGCTAGTGGGAGCACAATAACTTTCCTAGTATTGTATGTTGATGACATACTGCTATTTGGAAATGACATTCCAACCTTGGAAGGTGTAAAAACCTGGCTTGGAAGTTGTTTTTCCATTAAGGATCTTGGTGAAGCCGCCTATATTCTGGGAATAAAGATCTATAGGGATAGATCAAGGCGGTTGATTGGTTTGAATCAAAGTGCATATATTGATAAAATCTTGAAGAGGTTCAAGATGGAGAATTCTAAGAAAGGTACCGTACCTATTCAAAGAGGAACGATATTGAGTACGACTCAATGTCCAAGCTCAAAGGAAGAGCAAGATAAAATGAAGGCAATCCCATACGCATCTGCTATAGGATCCATCATGTATGCAATGATATGCACTCGACCGGACGTGTCATGCGCCTTAAGCATGACAAGCCGTTACCAGCAGAATCCTGGAAACAGTCATTGGATGGCTGTTAAGAACATACTTAAGTACCTAAGGAGGACAAGAGATATGTTCCTGATCTAGGATCTGGTGACGAGGAACTCGTAGTAAAAGGTTACACGGATGCGAGTTTCCAAACCGATCGTGATGATTCACGGTCTCAATCGGGATACATTTTCATTCTGAGTGGAGGAGCTGTCTCTTGGAAGAGCTCCAAACAGGATGTGGTGGCTCTATCAACTACAGAATCAGAATATGTCGCCGCCTCATTGGCAGCTCAAGAAGCTGCATGGTTGAAGAAATTCATTGCCGATCTGGGGGTTGTCCCTTCCATTCAGGAACCCCTAGAGATCTTTTGTGACAACGAGGGTGCGATTGCACAAATCAAGGAACCCCGTGCTCATCAAAAGACCAGGCACATTGAGCGGAGATTCAACTACATACGAGATGAAGTTGAAAAGGGAAAGATATGTATTCGCAAAGTTCACACGGATCAAAACGTTGCGGATCCTCTCACGAAGCTCCTTGAAAAGGCAAAGCATGAATGTCATACTTGTGCCATGGGACTTCGATATTCTAGTGATTGGATTTGATCTATAAATTTTGTATTTGGATATGTGGAACTTTCTATTATTTGAATAAAATTATTTGGTTATAATGTTTCAAATAATATTCCAATTTAGCATGTTTAATCCATGAGTAAAATGTTTACTCTAAATGTCCGTAGTCGTTCACACTTGTGGGAACAAGTTTGAAGGTAAGACTATTATGAACTTGGATTGGTTGATATTCATAAGGATGAATATAGAGCAATGGGTTGCTACCAAGGTTCATAGATATTTGTGGGATACAAATATTGGACTAACCCGCATCTCAAATTTTACTACATGGAATCTTATTGATTGATCATAAGTAATTTTGAGTAAAGGCGAATATCATTTGGTATCCTCCGACCTGAGATACATATTGGTTTTGATATTCACCAAGTATTATACCTTGAGCTTCTTCTTCACTGTTCTGAAATAGTGGACAGTACATAAGGGTATATTCAGGTATGACATAGGGTGTCTGTGAGAAACATATGTAGTCAAGATGGAATTTGTTCCTCTTATTCGTTGAGAGTTAGATGTCTAAGGCCTGATAAGTTACATCAACAAGAAATGATCATTCCGTGTTCTTGGATTTGACATGACATCTGAAACAAAAGGATAGATGATTGATTCAC
Source organism: Flaveria trinervia (assembly GCA_025506515.1). Taxonomy (NCBI): domain Eukaryota; kingdom Viridiplantae; phylum Streptophyta; class Magnoliopsida; order Asterales; family Asteraceae; genus Flaveria; species Flaveria trinervia. The sequence goes on from JACCIX010000496.1 coordinate 73,195, forward strand.
CTAAATCATTTCAAGTAGGGTACTTGAAAGGGATGATGTTATTGAATGGCTACAAGTCATGCGTATTAAGGGTAGTGAACCATTGTTAGGTGGTATTTACTGCTTGCATCAATCTTCTATGAATCTTGGGCAAGTGGGAGATTGTTGGATTCTGTGTGCCCAAGACACTTAGAATATTGATGTGGTTAGTACGTTATGATCCAAGTCGGGTTATACCCAACAACAAGCTTGGCAAACACCAATTAAATATTTAATTGATGATGTGATCATGCAATTAAATATTCACACCAATTTAGAAAAAATGGGTTTTCTAAATAAGTTGCATGTAAGTGGGAACAACTTATTAGGATATTTTGTTCAACAATATTATTTGATGTGTTGTTTAAATTAGTTAGATGACACCAAATATTAAGTGAGAAATTACAGCTTATAAATTAAATGGTTAATTGTATAAGTATGTAATTACATTTATATATCTTGTACATACAATTAATTGTATGTCTAGTATAAATGACATTTCAATGTGTGATAGTTTTGAGAGGGAAAAGGGTTTTAAACCCCTTCTTGGCCGCCCCTCCCCTCTCATTCTATTGGACCAAACATGTTTTGACCACCACACACATTTAATTGAGTCTTGGACTCAAAAATCAGATGAGCCACACACATTACATGCAATTTTGAAAGAAAAAAAAACCTCTCTCAAGGTCTCGGCTCAACAGCAGCCTTTGAAGGAGTTTTTGTCTTGATTTGGTGATCTCTCCCTAGCAAGAGTTGTGTATGCTTCACAAGGCTTGGGGTATAAGCACTTGAGGACTCCTCCTTGAAGTCTTGGCCAAAAGAACAAGCATCAAACACCTCATTTTGGTCGACATTTGCTGCTGGAACAAGGTAGTTGTCACAGCTTGTTCAAGCTGTGATTTTATGTACGTTTATGTATTGTCATAGCTTGTTTCATTCACATACATGATCCTTTTGTTTGGGTTTGCTTTTCTACATTAAATGGACACTAAGAACATGAAATATTCAGCTTTAAAATGGGTTTTAAAGCTATATATATGTCCGCTGCGTTTTTCTGAAAGTTTAAATGGTTAAACATGGATTTTGTGTTCTTGCAAACCCGTCATCAGCTTGATTGCTTTTAGCATTTTTTACATGTGCTTTGCTCATATTTGTGGTCATTCGCACACATTTGTGGCGTTTATTTTGCTCGTCACCCCTTATTGGAAATACGCTGATTGTGTAAACCAGGGATAAGATGAGAACCCACAACAAGTTGAACAGGTTAGTTTGACTTTTTAATTCACCAATGAAGTCTACTCATCTATTGTGTTGAATCTACCGACACATGTTAGGACCTGGTATTTGAGTGAAATACCTAGAGATTAGCGTGTAAACCAGATCAAATAGTGCGGAATCCTATTTGATTGGTGATCCAATCAGTGAGAACACACGAAGAATCAATCAAGAATTGAAACTAATGTTAGAAATCAATTGGGAATCGATCTAATGTGTTCTATGAACTTGGAGAACGAATTGGGAGGCTTCTGGACAGCTAGGGTACGTCTGGAATCGTAATTAATCAAAAGCTCTTATTTTTCACGAATTGGGTTGTATTTATAGGTTGGTATTATCCAATTGTGCGAGTGAACCATTAGTATGGTTCAGTCGTGCGATTGAACCATGCGGTTGATTCATCCGCACGACTGAGTGTTTAGTCGTGCGACTGAGCCAATCTTATGTTACAATCATATGACTGATCCACTCTCCTGGTTCAGTCGTGCGACTGAGTCATTCGTATGAAGTTATTCATGCTTATGGTTCATTCGCATGGGCCATTCGCATGAGAACTTCATTAAGTTAAGTTTGAATGTATTAATTAATAAATATTATGTGTAACAGTTCTAACAACCACAAACCTAATTAACCAATTTAATATCAACTCATTAATGAAATATTAGTCATTACAAATCACAAACAACCAATATCATCATATCAAATTACATATCAGAATCAGACAAACAAGATCTATTACATTTCATATCATGATTAGGGACATACATGTATCAACAAACTCCCCCTTGGACCTAGATCTCTCTAATATCTTGTTTTCTGCATAACCTCCTTGTATTTCTTGTACTTCCCCTCTTTTGTGACTCCCGTGTGAATCTCAAACACGAAGCAGAGTCGTATAACGTTTTGGAACTGGAGGGCTTGTATAATATCTTGCGTATCATAGAACAGTGGCCACTTGTATAACATATAGACATCACTTTCCGACAAGTTTGTAAGCCACATCAGGTCGAATACCCTGATAGTATCCATTTGTCCCTCTTTGCTTAAGACTATGACCGCTTCAGCTGTTCTCCAATCATAGTACCACCACTTAAATGTGGAGTGAAATCCTGTAGCATTTCCCTGAGTGGGATTCTTGATATTGTGCGCGGAGGATTCCATTTCAACACTATCTTAGGCTTGCCAGTAATGGCATCATCCTCAGACCTTCTGATATACCTAGTAGGCTGTTGGGGTCTGAAGTTAACCCATTTAGTGTGGTACTCCTTCTTTAGGGCAGCCTCAAACCAGCCTGACATCTTCCTCGGGTCAGCATACAAAAGCTTTAGTTTGGCCAGCTGGTTGAGCTCAAAACCTGGTAGAGTCTTCAGATCATGTAAGAATCTGAAGTACTCTATGCCCTGTTCTCTCTTAACTGATCTTCAAAGTACGCCCATGCTATGATCCTTCCTGACACTTGTAATGTTTCTTGACTCTATAGAGTTTGGTGTAGGAATCCTTCTCTGGTGCAGTACGTTGGTGTTGGACCAAAAGAACCAATGAGCCTGATCAGAAAAACCTCTAAGTCCCACAGACATCACAACAACTGCTGAAGACTTGATCAGCTGTTTGACAAAGTCTGAAGACTTCAACAGCTGAAGACTAAAGTCTGAAGTTCAACAGCTGAAGAAAAAAGTACTAAGATCAACAGCTAAAGACTAAAATACTGAAGACTTCAACGGCTGAAGACTAAAGTACTGAAGATTTCAACAGCTGAAGACTAAAGTACTAAAGATCAACAGCTGAAGAACAAAGTACTGAAGATCAACAACTGAAGACTAAAGTACTGAAGACTTCAACAGCTGAAGACTAAAGTACTGAAGACTTCACCAGCTGAAGACTAAAGTACTGAAGATCAACAGCTGAAGTTCAAGTACAAGTACTGAAGCCTTCAGAGTTTGTTACAACAGCTGAAGAAGCATTCTTCAGTTGTTGTGATGGTTTCCTTTCAGTAGTTTTCTTTTTGTTTCAGTATTTGTAAAACGACTAAAGAGCATGTTCTTCAGTCGTTGTAGTTTCAGTAGTTTCTTTTCAGTAGTTGTAGTGATAATTAACACTTAGAAATTTTGTAAAAGATGTCAGCTGTTTGACATCTTCAGTAGTTGTGTTAACTATCAGTAGTTTGAATAAATTCTGTTAGATGTCACTATCAAGTGACATCAGCAGACGTCACATCTCCTATATAAGAGATGTTGACCTAATTGTATGTGTGACATTCTGTTACCACAAAAGCGAATATTGAATGAAATATATTTGCAGAATTCTTTCTGTCTATAACCGTTTGTTCTTACCTTGAATATCTTTGGTGTTCTTGTGAATTAGCTAATTCATTGTTTGATTTCCGCTGCTATACTCTCTAATCAATCAAACGTAGATCACTGATCCTAACAAATGGTATCAGAGCTGGTTAATCATTGATCGATCTAACAGTTGATCATTGAAACTGCTATTTGATATCTATGTTTGATTGAATTAGCTTATTTGTAAGAACTGGTTATAGATTATTGATTTTCTGCCGCTTTCGTTCATTAATTTTGAGATCTCTCTTGGTTCAATCTGGTTTGTTGTGTTTTGTTCTAAATCTGTTATAGCTTAATTGAATTTGGTTGAATCTGAGATGACTACTCCTTCTAATGACCCTCACAATACCGGTTCCTCAACCAAGCCTTCGATGCTGGTTAGGACTGAGTATAACATATGGCAACGAAGGATGCTTCATCACCTGTCTATTAACAGTTCAGGTTGTTGGACATCTGTGGTACATGGACCACATAAGCCTATGGTGAACAATCCGGAAACCAATCAAATGGTTCCAAAGAAGAAGGAACAATACTCAGATGAAGATCGGAAACTGTTTGAGATTGATGCTAAAGCCCATGGAATTCTGGCCATGGCACTGCCTAATGAAATCTATTCAGGGCTTATGCATCATGAAACTGCTCATGACCTCTGGAATGCACTGAAGGAACAATTTGGTGGAACTGATGAGGTCTTAGCAAACAACAGAGAAATCCTCGCCCAACAATATGAGACATTCTCTTATAGAAAGGGTGAGACACTGACTCAACAGTTTGAGTGTTTTTCCTGTTTGATCTCTAAGCTGAAAATGGTGAAACAGGAATACACCAACAGCCAGATGAATAACAGATTCCTCAGATCACTGCCTAAGAGATAGGACACATACACTATTGTCCTACGCTCTAGTGCAAATCTAGATAGCCTATCTCTCACCCAACTTCATGGGAAACTGCTTACATTCGAAAGAAAGATAGAGCAGAAAAGGAAACTGTCATCATCAGGAAAGCTCACTGATGACTTTGTACCAGGGAACACTGCCTTGGTTGGTCATGAGTCAGAATATGCTGCATCTGAAAGCAATTATGATGAGCATATTGATTTCTCTTCAAACAGTTCTGATCATGCATTTGTTGGTATTGATAGTCATTCTGGCAGTAATAGTGACAATCTATGCTTCATCATGGATGATCTGAAGGAATTTCTGATGATGATTTAGAAGAGATGGATATTCTAAGCCAAATGGCCTTAGTTAATATCAGATCTCAGAAGTTCTACAAGAGAACTGGCAGGAAATTTCCTGGACTCTCTGGCAAAACCAAAGTTGGTTTTGACAAGAGTAAGTTGAGGTGTCACAAATGCCAAAGGCTTGGACACTTTGCAAGAGAATGTAGATCAACTGGATCTACCTCTTCTACACCCTTTGTGACTTTTCCTAGCACTAGTCTACAAAATAGAGGGCAACATCCTGCTGGTTCTGGTCATCAATCACACCCTATATCTCCTGCATACTTTGTCCCCCAGGGTCCATGTCATATCCTTTACCCTGCTATTACATGCCTCAGCCAAATCTGGTTCAAGCTCCAATTGCACAACAACCACATGCATTACCTGAACCTCAACCTTCCTAATCTCATCAACAAACTCAACCTCAACAACATAGCTTTTTCACCCCAGGAGTTGTTGACTGGAGCAGTTTACCAGATGATTTGTCTGGTCATGAACAACTGTTCTCTGGTGCTGGTCAACATGGTGGTGACAGTCCTTTTGGAAATCTAGCTCTTATGGCTTTGGAGTCTGCTGATACTCATCCTCTAATGCCTCTACACCACAGGTATCACAGGTATCCTCTGAGGCAAAAGCCAAACTATGTTCTAAAACATGCATAGCCGCATTTGCATCTATTAGGGAAGCAAATGTAGCTTTAATTAACAAGAACATTGAGCTAGAACAAACAATTTCCAAAAGCAAAGCTGAATTTGAGTCTGTGATTAATGATGAGAATGATGAGATTTACAAACTTAAATGCCAAATCACTGATGATAAGGCTAGGGAAGAGATACTTCTAGAGAAGTACAAAGACCTCAAGAAACACTTGCAACTACCTAGGTAGAGTGTGATCGATGGGTAAATTCTTGCAAGGGTTTTGAAATGCTTCTTAGTAAGCAATCTGCTTCCAATGTGAAGTTTGGCATTGGTTATAATCACACTGCTCCTCCTACAGACTTTACTCCCAGAGCAAAAGTAGAATCTGATGGTGAAAGCAATAACCAATCCTTTTCATCATGTGATCTACTATCTGATACAACACCATCAGAAGTAGAAGTCAGCATTAATTCCTCTCAGAAACTATCAGCTGATGTTGATGGTTCAAATGCTGACACTCACATGATCACAAAGTTGATCACTCCAGGTGATATTTCACAAAGTACTGAAAGTACTAAAAAGAATGTCATAACACCTGGAGAACAAGCCCAAACTACTACATGTACTAAAGGAAAGAAAACTGCAAGTAGAAAGGGTGGGAAAACTACTGAAGAAGATATCAAGAAAGCAGGTACTAAAGCAAAGAAAACTGCTAGACTCTTTTACTAACAGTTGGACTCTAATTTCTTCAAAACATGCAGCCCACTCAGCCTTTCGAATGTCGACATCGTCATTTGAGGCTTGGGCTGTGTCTTCTGCTTTCTCTGTTTCTTGCTCCATATAGTTCAACACCTCAATAGTATCGCTGACAAGAGATTCACCCAGATTGGGGACCACATTACCCTCATTGTCAGCGTACTGAGGGTACTCCTCGGCAGTGACATCTTCGATCTCTACATCATCAACATCGTTGAGCTCTTCGTCACTTGTCGAATCGCATGTCGGAGCATCTTTACTATCTCATCTGGATTTAGCTCGAAAAGCTCTGCGAGTTGCTCATTTGATAGATCATGAATTATTTCCCCTTCTTCAGGGGTATAATTCACTGACCTCCTGACAATCCCTTGCAGATCAAGAATCATTGTTAGCTGAGACTTAACCTGCTGAAGGGGAGCAACATCAAACTTATCTCTTTGGTAATTTTGATCTGTTTGATTTAAACATTCCACACATAAATCATTAGTAATTAATCAAACAGAAAGGCATTAAAGTAATATAAACATTAAATACATTATGTTCAATTACAGGATTCAAATACAAAAGAAGATAAATACATAAACATCTAATCTTTACTTTTATCTTGTATCATTGTTTCATCACTTGGAGGAGCAGAGGTAGAAGCGGATTGATCTTGTCTGTTCTTTGTCCTTTTCTCTTGACCTGTAGCAGGGGCGATGTAGGTGCATCCCCTCCTTCTGCTTCTTCATCATCGTCCTTCTCCGTTGTTGTTGGACCAAAAGAACCAATGAGCCAAGATCAGAAAACCTCTAAGTCCCACATGATATCACAACAACTGCTGAAGGCTTCATCAGCAGTTCGACAAGTGCTGAAAACTCCAACAGTGAAGATCAAGTGCTGAAGACTTCAACAGCTGATGAACTAAAGTGCTGAAGTTCAACAGCTGAAGAACACAAGTGCTGAAGCTGAACAGCTGAAGAACACAAGTGCTGAAGCTGAACAGCTGAAGAACACAAGTCTGAAGCTGAAGACCAAAGTACTGAAGTACAACAGCTGAGAGTTTACAAGTGCTGAAGATCAACAACTGATGTACAAAGTCTGAAGACAAAGACTGAAGACATCAGCTGATGATATCTACTGAAGTCATCAGCTGATGAAACGTCTGAAGTTCAAGTCTGAAGATCAAGTACTGAAGTTTCAGTAGTTTGTCACAACAGCTGAAGAGTACTTCTCAGTAGTTGTGATATCAGTAGTTTTGTGTTTTACTTTCAGTAGTTTTGTAAAACGACTGAAGAGCTTGTTCTTCAGTCGTTGTAGTTTTAGTAGTTTTATGTTTTTCAGTAGTTATAGAAACTGATAACACTTAGTATTTTTGTAAGGAGATGTCAGCTGTTTTGACATCTTCAGTAGTTGTGTTTCAGTTGGAATAATTCTGTTTGATGTCACTATCAAGTGACATCAGCAGACGTCACATCTCTTATATAAGAGGTGTCGACCTAATTGTAATTGTGACATTACGTTACCACGAAAGCGAATATTGAATGAAATATATTTGCAGAATTCTCTCTCTATAACCGTCTTTGTTCTTCATTCAATATCGTTTCCTTCTTGTGAATTGGCTAATTCCTTGTTAGAATTCCGCTGCTATACTCTCTAATCAATCAAACGTAGATCACTGATCTTAACAAGTGGTATCAGAGCAGGTTAATCATTGATCGATCTAACAATTGATCATTGAAACTGCTAATTGATATCTGTGTTTGATTGAATTAGCGTATTCGCAAGAACTGGTTATAGATTATTGAATTTCTGTCGCTTTCGTTCATTTACTTTGAGATCTCTCTTTGGTTCAATTGGTTGTTGCGTTTTGTTCTAAATCTGTTTTAGCTTAATCGAATTTGATTGAATCTGAGATGACTACTCCTTCTAATGATCCTCACAATACCGGTTCCTCAACCAAGCCTCGATGCTGGTTAGGACCGAGTATAACATATGGCAACGAAGAATGCTTCATCACCTGTCTGTTAATAGTTCAGGTTGTTGGACATCTGTGGTACATGGACCACATAAGCCTATGGTGAACAATCCGGAAACCAATCAATGGTTCCGAAGAAGAAGGAACAATACTCTGATGAAGATCGGAAACTATTTGAGATTGATGCTAAAGCCCATGGAATTCTGGCCATGGCACTGCCTAATGAAATCTATTCAGGGCTTATGCATCATGAAACTGCTCCTGATCTCTGGAATGCCCTGAAGGAACAATTCGGTGGCACAGATGAGGTCTTAGCAAACAACAGAGAAATCCTTGCCCAACAATATGAGACTTCTCTCATAGAAAGGGTGAGACACTGACTCAACAGTTGAGCGCTTTTCCTGCTTGATCTGAGCTGAAAATGGTGAAACAGGAATACACCAATAGCCAGATGAACAACAGGTTCCTCAGATCACTGCCTGAGAGATGGGACACATACACTATTGTCCTACGCTCCAGTGCAAATCTGGATAGCCTATCTCTCACCCAACTTCATGGGAAACTGCTTACATTCGAAAGAGAGATAGAGCAGAAGAGGAAACTGTCCTCATCAGGAATCTCACTGATGACTTTATACCAGGGAATACTGCCTTGGTTGGTCATGAGTCAGAATATGCGCTGCATCTGAATGCAATTATGATGAGCATATTGATTTCTCTACAAATAGTTCTGATCATGCATTTGTTGGTATTGAGAGTCATTCTGGCAGTAATAGTGACAATTTATGCTTCATTATGGATGATTTGAAAGGAATAGCTGATGATGATCTAGAAGAGATGATATATCTGAGCCAAATGGAATTGATTAATATCATCTCAGAAGTTCTATAAGAGAACTGGCAGGAAATTTCCTGGACTCTCTGGCAAAACCAAAGTTGGTTTTGACAAGAGTAAGTTGAGGTGTCACAAATGCCAAAGGCTGGGACACTTTGCAAGAGAGCGTAGATCAACTGGATCCTCTTCTGCACCCTTTGTGACTTTTCCTAGTACTAGTCCACAAAACAGAGGGCAACATCCTGCTGGTTCTGGTCATCATTCACATCCTAGATCTCCTGCATACTTTTTTCCCCAGGGTCAAATGTCATATCCTTATCCCTGCTATTATATGCCAACCAAATCCTGTTCAAGCTCCAATTGCACAACAACCACAAGCATTGCCTGAACCACAACCTTCCCAATCTCATCAACAAACTCAACTTCAACAACACAGCTTCTTCACCCCAGGAGTTGTTGACTGGAGCAGTTTACCACATATGACTTGTCTGGTCATGAACAACTGTTCTCAGGTGCTGGTCAACATGGTGGTGAAAGTCCCTTTGGAAATCTAGCTCTATGGCTTTGGATTCTGCTGATACTTCATCCACTAATGCCTCTACACCAAAGGTATCACAGGTATCCTCTGAGGCAAAAGCCAAATTATGTTCTGAAACATGCATACAGCATTTGCATCTATTAGAGAAGCAAATGTAGCTTTAATCAACAAGAACATTGAGCTAGAACAAATAATTTCCAAAAGCAAAGCTGAATTTGAGTCTGTGCTTATGATAAAAAAGATGAGATTTACAAACTAAATGCCAAATAACTGATGATAAGGTAGGGAAGAGATACTTCTAGAGAAGTATAAAGATCTCAAAGAAACCCTTGTAGTTACCCAGGTAGAGTGTGATAGATGGGTACAATCATGCAAAGGTTTTGAAATGCTTCTTAGTAACCAATCTGCTTCCAATGTGAAGTTTGGCATTGGTTATAATCACACTGCTCCACCTATAGATTTTACTCCCGAGCAGAGGTAGAATCTGATGGTGAGAGTAATAACCAATCCATCTCATCATGTGATCTACTTTCTGATAAACACAATCAGAAGTAGAAGTCAGCACCAAGCCCTCTCAAACCTATCAGCTGATGTTGATGGTTCCACTGCTGACACTCACATGATAAATGAGTTGATCAACTCAAAAGTTAATTCTAAAAGTCCTGAAAGGACTAGAGAGCAGGATTTAACACCTGAAGTTCAAACTCCAACTACTGCCAGTACTGAAAAGAAGAAAACTGTCAGTAGAAAGAGTTTGAAGACTACTAAAGAGGAAGTCAGAAAGCAAACAATGCTTCCAAAGCACTGAAGAGCAAGTCTTCAGTTGCTTCACCCTCTTTAGTTGTGATCAACCTAATATGAATAAGAAACTATGTGAAGTATGTGGTTTGTTCAATCATCTTACAGATGATGCTGGTACAAAAGAGGTTCCAAACTCAACATAAAGAAGAAATTAAAAAGAGAAAATGGTAAAAATGAAAACTGAGTTTGAGACCACACATTGTATCGCAACATCAAATCCTGTAACCTTAAGTCCTCAAAGAAATCCAAAAAGGAAGGGGTTTAAACAGGTGACAGCTGAGAGTGCTCAGAAAAAGAAGGTGCAACATAGGAACTTATCAAACTCCACTGGCAATGTGTCTGATGAGCTGAAAGCTTTATCACAAAATCAGACACAGCTGGTTATGATGGTTCAACATCTATTGGAGAGTTAACCAATTAGATGCTCCTATGTTGAAACACAGAAAAGGAGGTCCAAGCCAAAGGATCCTCTTCTTCACCATCTTCTTCTCTTAGGCTGTTGTTTCCAATAAACCTGTTAGTTTACCATCTGTTGATGAGACCAGGCCCAAAACCAAAAAGGTTTGGGTCTCCAAAACTAAACTGATGTTTATTATTGCAGGGTTCTCAACATGCCAAAGTAGCATCTGGTATGTGGACAGTGGGGGATCAATGCACATGACTGGGAACAGCTCTCTTCTTCATGACTACTCTCAAGGAAAGAAGGGGTTTGTTTCTTTTGGCAATGATGCTAGGGGTTACATCATTGGAAAGGCTTTGTCTCCAATGGAGAAATCAAGTTTGATGATGTTAATCATGTGGAAAATCTCAAGTACAATCTCTTGAGTGTCAGTAA